>JAYMTF010004459.1:0-13120 GCA_036897485.1 Pelargonium nanum | reverse complement strand
ATATATATATATATATATTATGACATACAAATATGCAATCACATCTGCAAGTTTTATACATATATGCATCATGCATGTCAATGCCAGGATCAATTCATAGCTAGATTAAGTTATAAGATCAGTAGTTGAAATTGGCCGACATATACGTAGGATCTGATATATATATATATAAGTTGTATATTCTCTTCACTTTAATGCAATACAATTACATTTACATTGGATTCTTGCAGAGAACAAAGATGATGATGATGATGATGAAGCACAAGAGGACACATGTGTAATGCCCTTTGCTGTCTCTGTAGGGACAATTCATCGTTTTCGATCTATTGCATAATGAAAATGAAATGTGTAAAATAGGATCATCAAGCATAATCTTTCAAGCATTGAGATTGATTGTCCTTCTCAGAATTGGCATATTGTTCACAGTTTTCCAGATTTTCTTATCTGATATACTGATATAGTGTGTTTTTTCAAGTACCATGAACTGTTCTGGTTGCTTGATGGGGACCAAAGCAAGAAAGTGGCATTGTATTGGATAGGGCTCTTATCTTTCTCCGCATCTGCTGACTCAACACACCCGCGCAATGTACTATTCAGAACATGAAGATAACTATGTTGGACATATCTGGTATCTATGATCATGACTCAAGAACATGTGTGTGTCATAACTCTATTTGATCATTAGGATTAGCTTAGTGATTATGATCGAGAAAGATGATTGGTTACGATGATTTTGGGGGGAATATTATGATTTCTGTCAAGAGATTAAGTATCATTCTGTTTCAGATAACATATATTCTGATAACAAGATCAATGTTATTGTTCTTAATTAGTATTTCTTGTGATGCTACTACCAATTAAGCCGAAAGTGTTGTGTGTCTTTTGATTAGTTTATGCATTTGTTTTTGTTCCTATACTGTTCTAGGATTAGTACTATCGCGATGCTCGATGCTGAAACAACTTGTTTATGGCACAAAAGGGTCACTGTCAAGGAAATCATCAGAGGCATTTTTCTTATCCAAACAAATATCTGAAAGGAACTTCCTCTTTTTATCCTCTATGGGTTTTTTTAAATTGGTTTTCTGTCCATTTTGGATTGAATAGTGACCAATTCACCACTTCACCACCTACCCTTTATAAATAAGAGGTGATCAAATCTATCTTCCACCAAACCTACAAGCCTTGGTCACTTCACTACTCTACACTACACTACAACTCTTGAGCTTCTCAAGCTCCTCTCTTCTCACAAATTCCTAGCTCTCTCGCAATCTTTGGTTCTCTTCCTCTTTTCTTGCATTGCAAGTGAAGTACAATACATACTTGCTGAAATGGATAGAGTTCAGGACTTGGTATCAAGGAAGGCTGCTGTGATTTTTACCAAGAGCTCATGTTGCATGTGCCACAGTGTCAAGACACTCTTCTATGATCTCGGGGCTAGTCCTGCAATCCACGAGCTAGACCGTGATGCCAATGGGAGAGAAATGGAGCGCGCCCTACGTGGCCTAGGGTGCAACCCTGCTGTCCCGGCTGTCTTCATTGGAGGAAAATATGTAGGCTCAGCAAAAGATATCATATCCCACCATGTTGATGGCTCTCTGAGACAAATGCTTATGGATGCAAGAGCCATATGGTTCTAGTAACCTTGAAGCTAGCAAGCAAGAAAGCGCGTAATATAGTTAATTAATGTTGTATCAGTATAATGAAAAGCTCTAGTACTGTGTTACAAGCAATGCTGTATTAGGGGCTTCACTTTTTCTTGACTGTCCTTAGTGCATTGTGTGAGAAAAAATACATATATAGATGTATTAACACTATATAAAAATAGTCTAGAGCCTTCTTGGAAGTGCTTTGAGCTTTTCCATTGAAATGTTTCTGAATATCTACTACCCTTTAAGCTTTGTGGGCATCTATTTCTTGATCTGACAGCATTTCTTAGGATTCTTGCAACAAAATTCAACAAAATTGCTATATGAATCAATACACACTGCAACAGAATAAACTTTTCTCAGTGATGTTCCACACAAAAACTTATATGCTTAAAAACATATCCGCGCTGTCATGTTATGCTATATGGCATATTGGTAAGTGGAAACACCTTGCAGCTGATACCAAATTCTTGTCGAAACCACGTTGCTTGTTCGTGTTTGGTGATGAGCAATACACAAAGCTAATGAATCAATATGTTTGTATTTTGCTATAACAAACAAATGGTATGCGTATTCTGATACAATTTATCAGCTACTGATTTTTATGGTAACAAAGAAACTGAGCTAAACAAGATCACCATGTAATGAAATGTGAAATTCACATTCAGAATCTTGGTAAATTTGTGCAACCTACCTATGAAAATACCATATACATCCACGAAGAAGCATCATAGTTTGTAATTAGTACTTTTCAGTTTTGTGGTTAGCTACAAGTTCTTGGAACAGAAAATTCTGAACTGATACAGATGAATATGTGCTATAGGACAAGTAATTATCTTCGTTATACGTGTGGATTTTATATGGAGCAGAAAAGCAGAACACCAATGATATATGAAGGAAGCATTCTGTGCCCACAGGTGTGGAGGAATCTTGCAAGTTGATGGGAGCAATATAAAGAATCAGAGCCACCGAAAGAGCCATCTCATTCGCAATCTTTCAGCGCAAGGATTCAAAGAAGGTGATATCAAGAATCTCATATAATTGACTAGCTTTAACAGAATCTTGCACCTCTTACACTTAGCTCTGTAACTACTGTGAAATGTATGATCAGATGGTTACAACTTATAGCATAACTGTTGTTGAGTCTGCGCGCTACGTTGCAAGAAATGTATGCATCTTGCAACTTGTTTATGAGTCCACAGAGAAACGGTGAAGTCTCAGTCTTGAAAAAGGTACTTTCTTTAGTTGTGGCATCTAAATAAAAGCACATCCTCTTTTGAATGTTCTTGTTCAAAAGGAAGGAGCTATCTAGTTCAAACCTCACCTGCTCCTATAAATAGTCTAGCATGTAAACTTCTTTTTTCTTGTACCTATCCCTCTCCTCTTGATCTAAACCTTACAATAGGATCGAGTTCTTTGGATTCGGTCTAAGAAATTAAACCATATCGCGATCATGGAGAAGGTAACAAGATTGGCCTCAGAGAAGGGTGTAGTGATATTCAGCAAGAGCTCATGCTGCATGTGCTATGCAGTGAGCATTCTATTCCAAGAACTTGGTGTGAACCCTGTGGTTCACGAGATCGATCAAGACCCTGATGGCTGGGAAATGGAGAAAGCACTGATGAGGCTCGGGTGTAATGTGCCTGTCCCAGCTGTGTTCATCGGAGGAAAGCTCGTGGGATCCACGAACGAGGTCATGTCCCTCCACCTAAAGGGCTCTCTCATTCAACTCCTCAAGCCATTTCAGGCTGTGTCTTAAGCTCACTACTCCAAATATCAGAATAAATTTGGCTCAAACTATTGAGATCTGCATTAAGTAGTCTCTATGTATACGCTTTTCGTGTGTTTCATATCTTGGAATTAGCTATAGCTAGCTTGAATTAGCATGTATTCGATCTTTCGCTTTCTTAATGAAGTTATTTAGCTTTAAATACTTGCCATTTTCTCCTCGAAAGCTCGAGTTGTGAAGTACATACATGTTATTTCCAATTATGGAACATATGCTAAAAGCTATGCAAGATTCGCGCCTACGTGCAAGCCAGAACTCACACAAATTAGTAATGAACTTAACACTTTTGTTGGAAAACATTTATGCTAATGATCAAGAACATGTTGCATGTGATTTGAAATCTTTGTTACATTCCAAAAAGTTACAAAAAAAATTCCAAACTTTTCAACTCTGTGACTGTGAGTGCCTTTGATTCTCCAACTTTATCTGATATATATAAGGAATGGTATTACATTCTTTTCTTGCCTTTTCCTTGTTATTTTATCTTACCTTTTATTCGCTTTTTCGACATCTTTTTTTACCAATGGGACGATTATGGAGGCTTTACCAGTCAGTGTCAAAGCCAATTCCAAGCTAAAAACTGGAAAATAAAGCTGAGAGCTCTGGTTTTGTAAGGCCACAAGTGGCATAACACTACAGCTCTGTGTGCTAGCTAGCAACCACCTTTGTTTCATTACATTCCATTCTCAATGCAACTTGTCCATTTCTATAGCAAACACATAAAAAAGATTCATATGGTTTGCTCTTTATTTGTCAAAGATAGGAATCACCAAGTTCTTTTTCTCTTCTTCTTCTTCCATTCCACCCATATTTAGCAATACGTGCATATTCTGAATGGAATGCAAACACTTATTTTGAAACAGATTGAATATCAACTTAATTATCTGAATTACAACAACTCTTATGAATTTTTCTTATAAAGTTTTCGAGTCTTTTTGTTTCATTTGGTCCTGAATTGATCATTGGAGGGTGTGATTATTGGGGAAGTTTCGGTTACCATGACATAATCTTTTTTTTACGTCATGATCGTGAAAAAGATATAACATTAACTTCGTTTGCCACAAGGCGTTTACTTACCTAGGGTTATGTTTTTTTGGAATCGAAACTACGAACAAATGATGGAATAAACTCTAAAAATGATGGGCATGCATATATGATACCCTTTTAGTTGGTGTGGTATTGTTGAACCGAAAACTTAGAAATATTGGTCCCCCATGCGTATCCATCGAAGTGATCTCCATATCTTCAATATTGTTCTGGTTTTTAGTGGAGGAACAAGCTTCCATGGTCCATGGAAGACAACGATATGCACATGGACATGTCCAAGTGAAAATCATTTGACTCAACAAACTCCATCATCCTATGTAGTCTCTGTTTCATCGTTCATGGCAAACTCTTTTATAATGCTATTTACGCGCTTACGTTAGTTTTCTATTAATTTCTATAAATTTGTTGTTTTCCACTGCGATCGATATATAAATAAATCACTGATGTCGTTCAACGATATAAGAAGATTTATAAACGATTTATTGATGTCGTTCAGCTATCCAAGAAAATCAATTGTACTATATGTACTGTTTCAGCTTCACTCTGCAGCCCCAGCGAGTCATAACTAACAGTAACGGTTTTAACTGACTTGGGGAGATGATGTTAAATACAAACCGTTGGGTTCTCAACTGTCGTGTCCACGTCACAGTTCGATGCTCTCTTACGTGACGTGGCTGCATCTCATAGGCTAACTGGTGACGAACACCTGGTCCTTGCAGATCAGGTGAACCGAGCCACTAAATATTAGAAAAATATCCAAATTTCCACATCTTATCACAGTTCAAAGAGTAGACTCTGGAACATTTTCGCGAAGGAGAAGAAGAAACTGTAGCTCTCAATCGAAGCACAAAACCACGTTTCGTCGATTCCGTGAGCTCTGAAATGGATTCTTGATCAGGTTTCAGCTCTCTCTTTTCTTTTCTTTTTATTTATTTTTTTGGATTTTATTAGATTTTATTTTTTTTTTTTTGTTCTGTTTGGTTGCTGAGAAAATAGAGATTTCGGATCTTATTACGCGTGCGAAATTGGCTGTGTATCTCACTGGAGGATTTGATTATAGGAAATTCGTAAAATATTTGCGGATCCTATTTTCATGGCGAAATTTGGGAGAATTTTTCGTTTATTTTTTTGCAATCCGATTTTTGGTGTAAAAATTACCATGCGTTGAGTTTGGCAGGCACAGTTTTGAGAGCTATTTATTGTTTAGAGAGCCGCGATTGGATCATATGAAGTGCTTACTGGTTTGGACTGGTTCTACTCCTTCTCTGCCAGTTGATTCAGATGTGCTGTTTTCGCATGTTTTCACAAAATCATTTGGAAGATTAACAGAGGTCAGTGTCACAAAATTTCCAATTCACTGCTTCTGTTCCTATCTGTGGCTTTGGTTTATTGATTCAATGCTGGTTCGTGTGAGAATCTGTTCAAACTTCACAGATGAGTGGAAAGAAAAGCCCTAATTTCTCACCTATTGTATCTCTGAGTTGATTTGTGAATTTTGTGAACTGGAAGATTAGTATTGATCAGGTGCTTCATTTTATGTTTGGAAACCTAAATTTCATATCATAAAAATGAATATAGTGGTGGAGTTTTGTTATTTGTGAGTGGAAGCAGTGTGAGCCATTCTTTACTCTGATAAGCCAAACAGATCTATGTGATGATGTTGTCTTTGAGTTTTGATTTTTGGAGGTTCCTGTGCAGGTGAGTAGGGGACTAGATTCTTTGACGGGAATTGTTGTGTTGGTATTGCATTGCATATACAAGCTTGTAGGAGTAGAACAAAGGCTATTATGGCGGAAGGAGTGGAGCAAATTGAGCTTAAATTCCGTATCTCGGATGGAACAGATATAGGTCATAGTACTTATGCTTCATCTATGACTGTTGAGTCGTTGAAGAAAAGGCTAGTGTCTCAGTGGCCTAAAGGTTATCCCTCTATACCTATATTTTGGAAATTTATATTGATATATTCTTTTCTGTTTTTATTAGTTATTCGTAGTATCTTTCAATCTTTGGCTTTTGGCTTTTGGCACTTGTGCATGGGATCAATATCTAATGGCTAGCTACTGTTAAATATGGTATGTTGTGCCAGATAATAACTCTCCGCTGAAAATAAATGCTAGTTTCAGTTCCTAAAAACGGGTCATTTGACAATAACTGCTTTTGAAGTGCCAATATAAAACATTTGGAATATGTAAACTGGGGTCGGTGAATCCCAATAGAGACTGAATGGTTAATATATTTCTCCTTGCAAGTTTGTTCTTGTTCAAGATTTTCTCTGAGAACAGTGTGCAAGAGGATGCATGAACATTTAATTATGTAGATTTGTTCTAATATGTTGTCTGGTACCATACATTGAACTAAATTTTATAGAAACCTTTCCTTTACAGATAAAGCAGTCATTCCTGAGTCGGTAAATGAAGTGAAACTTATACATGCTGGTCGATTTTTGGAGAATAGCAAAACACTTGCTGATTCCAGAATTGTTGGCGACCTCAATGGTGACAGTGGAGTTATTACCATGCACGTAGTGGTACAACCTCCTCCTTCTAAAAAGAAAACAGGTTCGTCCCCTTTTTATTCTTTCACCATATATAGTTAGCTGAGTGCTGCATCGATTATTTTTTCTTCCTTTCTGTACTGTTAGAGACCTAGAGTAAAGTTAATCTAGCTACTGTTCAGCTATCAATGGACTGTGCAGTGGATTTCCTGTAGCAATACAAAAACTCACAGAACGGAATCTTATCTTGGTTAATAATCAAAGTACTTTGTAGAACAGACACATGGGTTCCTTCCCAGTACAATCAATTGAAACTGTATCTTGTGCTGAATTATTTAAAATACGTAACCTTGACCTAAATAAGAAGCAAACAAGCCTCTTTAACCGCTCAATGGGCTTGGACTTTATTTCAGTAAACTCAAAACAGGCAAGTTCATATCACATGCTGTTGTTTTCGAGAGTTGTTAATCCTCTTTTAAGCCATGGTGTCTTCGAATTTTAGGTAGTGTTCCATAAAAAATATAATCAAAACTCTAAATCATGACAATCATGCAGTTTTGAAGCAGCGAAACAACTACCCCAGCCCTTGACCATTAGTTTAGAGCATGACAGATTGGTTCCTAGTAATTGAGAGGATGAAGAGTGCTTGATTTCATCGCAATTTATTTCATGATTTGTCACTTTTGCTGCATCTTTGTGTGGTTTTAACGGGAAAATATGTTTAATAACATTGCAGTGAAGAAGCTGGAGGAGAGGTCAAAGCAGAAGACATGCTGCTCATGCAATATCCTTTAGTTAAAAAAATTGGCTTGTTGGAAGCCACTGTGGACATGGTTGCCTACACCTTTTTGTGTGTGTGTTTTACTTTGAACAGCATAGACACTGCTTATTAAGGAAAGATTTGTGGCCATTGAAGTTCTTAGCAGAGCTTATGGTGTGTGTGTTTCATAAAAATGTGGTATTTGTTTTTTTATATTATCTGTTAAGTTATAACAAATTAAATGGTAGTACTCCCTCGGATCCGTCCCAAAATGAGTGTTTCATTTTATTTTGAGTAAAACTGAAAAGTTAGTGTGGTATATTTACTCGTGTATCCTGATGGTATTATAAGATACTATTGAGACGTTATGCATACCTAACTTTCTATAAATAAAAAAGACACTTGTTAAGGAAAATAAAACAATTATTCGGTTGTTTTTAATAGAAAAAACAGTCTAAATGTCTAATAATTTATTTGGGCCATTTAAGGCCCACTATCTCGGTGTGGCTCACGTTTCACAATCTCTGTATTGTTTGAAACAAAACAATATCAATGCTAATAATTGAAAAGACAGTGCAATAATATAATTGGGCCATATGAGGCCCACTATCACAAATCCATAATTGTAGCTTTTTGGTAAAATTTATATAAAATAATCAATCTTTAAGCCAACCCAAAAACAATAAAGGTGGGGATGATGAACAGTAAATGTCTCTCTTTTGAAAGAAAATAAAAATAGTATTATTTGCATTAAAATTTGAGTGGTTTAAGTTTGTTGGTGAAGGGCCCTAATTGATATTGTAGTTTAGCCCAAAGATTTGCACATGTTGGGCCTCATGGAATATCCTTCCTTTCTTGAATATTCCACGGATCGATCGGGAAATTCCTGGCTTTGACTTATTGGTAATGTTATCATATATGTCAAATTGTTATACGTTAATTTTAACCTACAAATATGTTGCAGTATATATATTCATATCACTTTATTAAAAAAAAGAGAGAAAGTTTTATCATTTACTATTAAAACAGAGAAAAATAGGTTAGGATCCATGATGTATTGCAATGTGAGTGTACAGCTAAGACACTCAAAGCCATTTTTATAATTTAATGATAACAACTGGAAGATCCGTACAATAAAATTAAACCAATGGGTTTGAGGTTAGAGAGTAGTTGACCAGAATAAACAACAAAAATGGTTCCTTTTTTCTTGCACAACACGTGTTGATTCGTGGAAAACTATAAAAATTGAATTCTAATTCTCCAAACCCAACGAATAGTAGTAGGTTTTGTCAATGGCCGCCCCACCGGCCACCAACAAATATTTTGCATTTTGTATGTTTTGGCAACAAAACTTATGCTTTCATTTATTGCCTTTAGGAAAAAAAATTAATAACTCTTATTACTACTTAAAAATAATAAGTAATGGTGACAAGCGACGGGATTTGAAAAAATAAAAAATAAGGATATAGTTACGATGAAGCGATGAAGAAAAATCGCAAGTCCGTTTCAAATATATTGATTAAACTGTATCTCTATCCAATAACATCAACGGTTTGTTATAATTTAATTGTATCAAATATTTTTTAGTTTGTTGCGTTTAGTTACAACTTATATTATTAGTCTCGAACTTATGATTATGCAAGAAAACATTATATAAAATAATTGAAAGGAAATGGTGTGACCAATTTGTACATATAATAAAATGGCATTTAAATGTAGAGACATATGAATTTGGAACTATAATTAACTGTCATTGTCTATGGCACTTGCTAGTTGCTACATAAATCACCAATTTGACACATTTAATCCAAAACACTTTAGGTGAAACATTAATTCTGAAAAGTAGCTTCAATTCGTCGGCCAATATTATCTAGGATTTATGAGGACCACCAATGGCACTTTCAATTTTATACCACAAAACTAAAAGCTTTCAGGCCCTTTTAAATTGATATTTTATTATTATAGCAAAAACAAAAACAAAAATCCAAATCATATGGAGGGAAATTGATTGATTAAATTCAATTCAAGGTCTAGTGTTTTGGTCCAAAAGTCACCCAAAAAATGTCCATCATTTTCAATTTTTGAAATCTATAAAATAAAAAATATGCTCTCGTATTTTGTACATTTTTACACGGACATGACTATATATATATATATATATATATAGTTTGAAATTAAGTTCTGACGAATAATACTCGACATATATAATATCACCACGTTTTCATAAAAATTTAGCGCAAAACATACAATTTTTTTTTTTTTTTTGTTAACAACGGGGAAAACAAACCTCCGCGGCATGTGTTTCTCACCCCCTAATGGGGGCGTCACCCTGTTAGTTGTTAGTTCTCCCTTAAACCCATAAATCTCACCTCATACCGTCAGCAAGGAGGCTCAAACCTGAGATCTCAAAGGAAATCCAAAGCGTATCAACCGTTTGGCCCAAAATGTCTTGGTACAGAACATTCAATTTATAAGTCATAACATATACGTTATGTATTCATGTATTTCCATCCTCCAAATTTGCTCTCTCTCGGAGTACGGTAGTGTTTTACTAGTCAAATTGTCTCTCTTCATGAACTCTTTATAAAAGAGGCTCATGAAGTTAAGAAACAAGTTCTATGAATCTCTTGCAATCATCTAGACTTTCTATGAATAGTTCAATTTCATTTTTTTGAAAAGGCTCATTAATAAATTAATAAAATTCCAACATGTTACTTCAACGTCACAACTTGTAGTATGGAAAGTATTAGAATTGACAAATAAAATTTTAAATAAAAAAAATGTGATGGAAATTTATTATCTGGCGAATATTTGACTGAATTGAAATTGAACACAACAACCACAAATTACAAGACACAACCAGTCTGAGACTCTCTCTTTCTTGCTGTTGGCTGAATCTAAAATTGTCATGTAGTGCACAATTTGGCAAAAAACTATTGGTTTCACACATTTAAATGTACATTGTGTATTACATAAAACCTATGCTACTTTATTAGGTCAAAATATATTAACAAATTAATGAGACCAATAAAAAAGAGTATTAAGCATCTACATATTATTATTCTTCAAAAGATGAAGCCTCCATTTCCATGGTTGCTTGAGAGTTCAGACACCTTTTATTGGATAAACTCTACGTGCATGCAGCTCACAATTTGTACAGTACGTACTATGATTATCATATTATTATACAATATTTTGCTCCAACATTATTGTTACTTGTACAGTTTCATTTTTACAAGCAAGATTCACTTTGTGTACATTTTTTATCATCTAATTTTATAATATAGTAGTTGTGGATTGTTCACTGAAATACACCCATAATTATATCTTTAGTAACTTAATATATAAACAAGTTTTGAAAGTTTACGTTATAGAAATTAAAGGTCAACTAAACCTTTGGTTTTCACATGGTTGATTATACAGAGCTAAACAATTTTTTTCTCTAAAAATGGATGTAATATATTTGTAAAAGACATGTCGTCGAACTTTGGGGGACGCAAGTCTCGATCTTTACTGAAAACTTATTTATCTGTAACAAAGTAATATTGAAATTAATTATAATGTAACGTCTGTTGTCCGACATTTTCTTATTTTTGTAGGGTAGTAAATAAAGAACTTATCTTTTTGAGAAGTGCATGTTAATGTTTAATTTTATTTATATCTAACATAGAATATATATATATTAAGAAGCCCCAAGATGGCTAAATATCACGCGAGTTTGGAAAACTATTACAGTCATTCGAAAGTAAGAAACGAGCACTCACAAGAAGATGAGATAATAAAAAAACAATCAAATAAAGTAAGATAACAAAATTTGACCATAAAGTCAGCCACCTAATTAGCTTGTCTTCCGGCCTATAATAATATGAAGTCTAACCGTGTAGTAGACAATTTTGATTAAATTGCGTTGACGCTTGATTCATAATATAATATATTTAAGCCTCATATTTTATGAATGCCGGTACATTACAATCTCTTTTAATTTCAATTTTCGTCAACATGTTTATGAATTAACATACAATTATAATTGAATCTGTTGTGCCAATTACTACTATTTATACAAAAAAAAATAAGATTGATTGGATTGGATGCATTTTAGGGTTTTGAAATATAGAGATAAGCAATGAGTCATTGTGTTTACATTGTTAAGGTTCACATTAATGGAAATGATCCGCAACTGCACACAATCACTTCCATTACGTAAAATGACGAACTACGTTTTATGCATGATTTTTTATTATTGAGATTTATTTTTATTAATCACAAAATGTGAAATCTAATTGCATGTTGACACGTAAGTACGATAGCTGTTGTAAAATAACGTTGGTGACTGTCGGTGATCATTACCGTCATCTTCTTCTGCATGTCAAAGGAGGTGCTGCTGTTTTGATTGAATGAAATGTTTTTGTTTCTTTTTCCGTCAAAATTAAACCAATTTTCTCGGGAAAATTTACAGGTCGAGAAAATTTGATTGATAGGTGATTCGACAGCGGAGCCGGCAGTAGGGGGCACATTTTAAATCGGACTCTCATTTCAATATTATTGTTTGCAAATTGCAAATATGGTTTGGTCACTTTTTTAGTTTTACTCTATTTAAGTTTTATTTATTTACTTATTTTATTGATTGCACAATTCAATATTATCTATCAATCGTTTCAAGGTCTTGTTCTCTTGTGTTAAAATAAATTTTCACAAATTTATGATATTATTTTTAGATGGAATATTTTGACGAAAGGTTTTGTCGATTTTGTTTTAAACATTTCGACGAACACATTTATATTCACTTGATATGTTCTTTTCTTATGAATACACTTGGAAATACTTTGCATAACTAATTTTTCTAAAAAAAACAAAACATTTATTTTAGGACAAAAGTAAAGTGAAACATAACACATGTTTTGATAAGGAGGGAATAACCTTTGTTCACATTGTAATTTGTACGTGTTCAATAACATCATTTGTCAAAAATATTACAAATTTAAAACCACACAATTGATTTATAAAATATACATTTTTGTGTGGATATATACTTAAAGTGTCTTACTTTAGCATTGTTATCGTGAATTTGATTTGATCACAACGACTAAACTAATTTTCAACTTTACTTATTCATTGGTAAATAAAAAATAGGTTAACAATCATATTTTCTTAAACACATACTTAGATATCGTTTGGGAACTCTTTTTTTTTATAAGGGAAAGTTGAGGTGATAAGAGCAAGTTTAGAGTCAAACTAAAATCCTATGTTTGGGGAAATAGTCAAGGAATGTGGATGGGAAAGTAACTTTCCCAAGTTGAATAATTTTCCCACATACATAGGAATCTAAAATTTCATGGGGAGGTGGGATTTTAGTAGGGATGGCAATCCAACCCGAACCTGACGGG
>JAYMTF010004458.1:0-13121 GCA_036897485.1 Pelargonium nanum | reverse complement strand
TGGCCCGGCACGATTGACACAACACGAGGAACACGTTTAAGTGAATGGATCGGGGTTGACACGTTTAGCACGACACGACCCAACACGAATAAATTCACAAAAAGGAGCAATGAAAATAAGAGGTTGGATTGCAAATGGTAATATCATATTATGATCTAACCTTGGGTTATATGTTAGGTAAAATTACTATTGAATCTTTAATCGTGTTGTGTCGTGGCACGATTAATTAATCGTGCGTGTTTTATGAGCTCAACCCGAACACGACACGATTGATAATTTTTAGAACTCAAACACGTTTATTTCGTGTCGTGTCGCATGTTATGCCCCGAACTGTCAGCTCTACGAAGACATAAGAATGCAGAGGGAAATATTGTTTGGTCATTTGGTGAGGAGTGGCGTGTCCCTGGGGTTAGACTTGAAGAGTGGTAACAATTAGTTGGCAACACATTTTTCTTCCATGTTGAAATTGACAGTGCCCAACTCTGAAACTGAATGCACTACTTTTCCATTCTTCTCACCAAGATTAGTCAAAACTGGAACAATAATTGCTTATTCTGTATGATAGCTAGATATATATTCCTCACATGCATGTATATTGACTTGACTTGCTAATCTTGATTAGTCGGTCTTCTCTTTTCTTTTGCCATATTTAATCTTCAAAACTACTACCCCTATAACACACCTAAGCTCAACTCTCATTTCCTATAGGAGGCGTCCATGGCTGCTCTCATCTCATCATTCCTTGTGATTCTCTGTCTACTTTCAGTTTCATCTGCTCAACAAAACATAAGCCTTACCTCTTCTTTGACTCCCTCCACCAATTCCTCGTGGCTGTCCCGTTCTGGTCTTTACGCCTTTGGATTCTATCACAAAGGCAATGGCTACGCACTAGGCGTTTTTCTTCCTGACAAGACTGTTGTGTGGACAGCCAACCGGGACAGTCCTCCTGTTTCTGGAAATGCTTCCTTGCTTTTCAATTCTGATGCAAAACTAGTACTGCGATCTTCTGCGGACGAGGAGGACCAATATGTAGCCAATCCTGATGAACCCGCGGTTTCTGCCTCTATGCTTGATTCAGGCAATTTCGTGCTTTACAATTCGGATCACCAGGTTATATGGCAGACTTTTGACTCCCCAACCAACCCCCTGTTCCCCGGCCAGCATCTCAAAAACCAGCAACTGTTCTCCAGCGTCTCGGAGACTGACCCATCGACAGGAATATTCCGGCTCTATATGCAAGCAGATGGGAATCTTGTGCAGTACCCAGTGGTGGCTTCAGTCACACCTTGGCACTCTTACTGGTCTTCAGGTACAGATGGAGATGGAAGTAATGTCACACTGAATCTTGACAATGACGGCCATCTCTACCTTCTAAACGGCACCATCATCTTAAGAAATTTGACGGATGGAGGCCACCCTACAAAAGATACAACCTATCTCATGAGGATCGATCCAGACGGGATATTCCGGTTGTATATGCACAATTTGACTACAGAGGAATCAAACTGGTCGATTTTGTGGAATTCTACAAATGATAAATGTGCCCCCAAGGGTCTGTGTGGCATGAATGGGTTTTGTCTTTTAAATGATCAAGACGCTGTCTGTCAGTGTCTTCCGGGATTCGCACGCGTAAGCCAAGGAAACCAGACTTCAGGCTGCGAGAGGAATTTTGTGTCGGAGAGTTGCAAGAGCAACACTAGTGATAGAAGAAGCATCAGGTACAATATGCAAGAAGTCACCAATACAGTTTGGGAAGATACTTTTTACTCCTCCCTGTCACTACAAACCAAGGATATGTGTAAAAAAGCATGTCTGGAGGATTGTAACTGCGAAGTTGCCTTGTTCAAAGACGGAGCATGCAGAAAGCAGAGGCTTCCTCTGAGATTCGGGAGAAGAGCACTCGACGATTCAAACATAGCTCTCGTCAAGGTAGGTTCTTCTACACTCATAGAGAACACTGCACCAGGAACTGACCCCAACGGAAACAAGAAAGAGATTGAAATGGAAATTCTAGTTGTTGGTATTGTGTTCATTTCTTTTGCGTTCGTTGTGTTGGCGATTTCTGGGATCCTCATTTACAAGAATCATGTTGGGACAGACAGAACAATTCCTAGTGGCAGAAACATAGGATTGGCCGAGGAAACTTCCCTGAGATCATTTACTTATGCCGAACTTGAGAAAGTGACCAACAATTTTTCTCAAGAGATTGGAAAGGGAGCTTTCGGGGCCGTGTACAAGGGGGCAGTGCAGTTGAATGGTGACACAACGGCTGTAGCTGTTAAAAGGCTTCAAAAAGTGTTGAAAGAAGGAGAAAGAGAGTTTCAGAATGAGATCAGAGTTATTGGGAGAACTCATCACCGGAACCTAGTCCGGTTGCTTGGTTATTGCCTTGATGGATCTAATAGGCTGTTGGTGTACGAGTATATGAGTAACGGGTCACTTGCAGACGTACTCTTCACACCTGCAAGACAACCTTACTGGGAGGAAAGAATGGAGATTGCTCGGAACATAGCGAGAGGCATCCTTTACCTGCATGAAGAGTGTGAAACACAAATCATTCATTGCGATATAAAGCCACAGAATATACTAATGGATGAGTACGGGAGAGCAAGAATATCCGACTTTGGATTGGCAAAGCTACTAAAGCCGGACCAAAGCCAAACCTTTACTGGGATAAGAGGGACAAGAGGTTATGTTGCACCAGAGTGGCACAGGAAGCTGCCTGTGACTGTCAAAGCTGATGTTTACAGCTTTGGTATTGTGCTGTTGGAAATCATATGTTGTCGGAAAAGCGTGGATTGCAGTCTCACTGAGGAAGAAGCTGTTCTTGAAGAATGGGTTTACCAGTGTTTCGAGGCTGGTGAACTAGGCAGGCTTGTGGGCGATGAACAAGTGGACAAGAGACAACTGGAGAGGGTAACCAAAGTTGGACTCTGGTGCATCCTAGATGACCCGTCCATTCGCCCTTCAATGAAGAAGGTACTACTTATGTTGGAAGGAACTGTAAGCATTCCAGTACCTCCTAACCCTTCTTCATACTTCACTGCAATATAGAATTTGTTCATGCAGTATTTATGATTTCTGTAGTTACTTTGGTGTTTATGTTTTGTATGTTCATTTCATGTATAAGCTAAGCAATCATATGCAATATATCAATAATCCCTTATTATGCACTCCCTTGCATTCTATTTTACCTGAAGCAACTCACTTGATACAACGTTCATTACCAAGTAGATATTTGTGTAGGAGCATGCCAGTTGTAAACTTTAACATCCTATCAATGACAAGCGAGAGGAAGGTGAGTGAAAAGTATCAAACAGCTGAAGCTCTATATTTTGGAACATATTATACAGATCATAAATAAACATGTCTAGGATATAGAGAAATGATGGTGAATTTGCAACACAGTTAAAGGACAGGCTAAGAAACACCTTGCTGTTAACTGATACATATAAATCCACCAAATGAAATACGACACTATCTGTGGTAAACGAAATAGAATTGTGCTAACATGCAAAAATATTACAAATGACTCGGACTGAGGTATACCAGTAATGACCACAGAGGAATAAAGGAGCGGTCAGCAATAGATGATGAACACAAGCTTCACCTTCTCTTCTTGTCTAATTTCAAACCAAGTCAAGGAGCCAAAAACACACCATTGCATGCCTAGCACTTTGCAACTTTGTCCAAAGTATCAAAAACACTCTGCAAACTTACTCCCTCCACAATAACAACCTTGTCTCTTGATTTAGAACCCGAACCTAAAGATACCTGCCTTCTTTTCACCCCCAAGACCTGTTCATCAAGAAGAATGATAACTTTGAAGCTTTTCCTCACAAAGAAAAAGAAGAGAAGCTATTCCAAGGGTTCTTGATCATTAGCAAATGAAATAGAAGATGAACATTAGTTACACAACAATAAAACTCAGCTACTAGTAGGTGGACACATACACGATAACACCATGTTTAATTCATCATTTTCAAAAGACACAGGACACGACACTTCATGACGCGCAATTTTTTAATTGCAAATATATACTGTAACGTAATAAATTATACGACTATGCACCGTATTCACAAAGAACAACATCCTCTTTTAATTTTGAGCTAGCCACAGACTAAATATACAGTGATGTATGCATATATGTTTCTTGTGTTCTCACTCATACCTAGATTGCATCCAGCAGCAATAACAGAACAACTAAAATTACCACAAGTATTGAATCACCCAGGAAATTCTCAAAGTATACAACACAATGAATCACAAACACAGATTAAAAGGAAATTACCCAACCCAAAATTTGCCAAGGTTAAATAGTTAATTATGAAAAACCTCCCTCATGGATGACTTTAAACTCTCATATTCTTGAGGTAGCTTCTCTGAAACATCCATGAACATAAGAAGTAGCTTCTCTACATGTTTCCTTTCCTAAAAAAACACCTTAATAACATTCGGTTCTGTATCAAACCAACAACATATGGTCCTTGGAATCAGGTTGCTTTCAAACAATCATCAACCCTAATTGTCTGGACTGTGAAAACTACTCTGATTCCTGTGTAAACTTTAGAAGAAGCTAGGTCTCTGAAATTTAATAAAATTCAATATGTATCAAACCGGATTACTCAACTGAATCAAAATTCAATTAACTGAATTCTTTAATCATCAAATAGAACCTAAGAAGAAAGCGAAATTCATCAAACAGATGGAAACAGATAAACAATCAAGAAAGGCGGTGACGGAACTGACCGAGCTGATGTAATCGAGAAGAGCAGCGTTAGCTTCTCCGTCACGCGCAGGAGCGTCAATTTGAACACCTAACGCCTCGTCGCTGAAATCTGTAAGTATAAGAGCAGTCAATATCGTCGATAACAGAAAAGGAACAGAGAACATATGGGATTACCTGTGATGGAAGCGGCTTTGGAGCCGGGCTTGGCGTGAATGGTGATGGCTACGGAAGAAGGAGGCATTGAGCGGATACACGATGGGAAGTTGTTGGAGGTTGCTGACTCAGTGGACTCGCCCGAGTTGCTCTTGCTCTTGCTTTTGCCCTTCTTTGCAGCGGGTGCCATTTTTTTTTCTTCTTTTTTTCTCTCCTTGATTTGCCTCTAAAGTCTAAAGTCTGAACCCTTCAACAAATTAACAAAGTGTGCCCGAGACAAACGAAATGGATCCGGGTAGACACTCACGCTCACAAATTTATTGAAATGATTACGAGTGCTAATTGGTGAGGTGACATCACGTGAATTTTTAAGTTAAAAAAAATACAAAGATTGTCACCCAATCTTATGGAGAAATCTTAGTGAAGAGTGAAGACATGTGTACGAGTTTGAAACAAATTTGAACAATGAAAGATAAGAATTTATACCAAAGATAGTTGATTTTGCGTTGTGTTTTGTTTTGATTTCTTCTTCCATTTCATTAGCTTTTGGTTCGAGTTCTTTCTTTAAGACTCGTTTCTCGTGTGTGGAAACGATCTATGAACCTTTCAAACATTTTATCGAAGATTGAGATGGACAACTTCATTAACTTGTTGAACTAATCTTTTGCATTTCCGTGATGCAATTTGAATCGTCGTGAAACAAATGATCCTGATTCATAAAGGACACATCATTCATTCATACATATAATTCCAACACAACTTGGTAGAGAAACAGAAATAAAAAACAAAAGATAGAGAACCACCTATTTTCAATTACCAGAAGTTCATATGATACAATTCCTCACAAGTTCACCTAGTGATCAAAGATTAGTTTTCCATCAGATTTGCTCATTTCAAGCAAAAACACAGGACCATCTTGCAGGTACATGATTAAGATGACACGGAGAACTATGTCCGATTCCTTTGGAAAGCAATTGAAGGAAAACTGAGGATTTCAGATGCAACATGCATGTCCACATTGTCTTTGATCTGGATTCCCAATTGACCCGCTCATTTTATGCTCAAGAACTTATGACAGCAAAATTCATCGAAGGATGGACGGTTTGCTGAAATGAGAGATAATCATGCAAACCCAAGTTATTACGCCTTTTATTGATGGGGTTAGAGTGAAATTATATTTGCAGTAATAGTTACTTAACCTGGATTTATAGACAGTAGTCTTGAACAGATGTCAATACAATCCGGACGCAACCCTGGATGAATATGCTGAGAAAATGGAAGATGTGTACAAGATTTGATGCTCTGCAGGAGCTGAAATTAACAACTTTATGGTGATTGGTACCAGAACAGCAGAACATTTCAAGCATACATAGTTGAGGATAAAGGTCTACCTGTACGCTAGTCCTGCCATGAAAAGGAGGATACCCATTAAGGAGCTCGAAAAGAATTGCACCAACACTCCACATGTCAACCTACAACCAAGCCTTGAATCTCAGTTTGTCCTGACTTGGTAGAGACTTAGCAGTAAACTTACCTTTTCATTGTATTTTTGGAACTGAAGAACTTCTGGAGCCATATACAGCGGGGATCCACAAACTGTCTCGGCATAATCACCTGGATATAAAGTTCTGTTCACAAAATGGAAGAAACAACGAATCACTATTTGAAAGAAACTCACTGCTATTGGTTTATAAACATTTGAATGTCACAGACTCATCATAATAATTTCATCTGACCATTATTTACCGTGAGAGACCAAAATCAGCTATCTTTAACACAATATCACCTTCACAACTTGACAGTAGAATGTTCTGCTCCAGTAAAAAAACTATTGTAGGTCAATCAAATAATGCCAAAATATTAGTAATAAGCCATCTACAAATCCTGGTTACAGTAGCTAGATACTAAGAGTGGCCATTCAAGTAAATTATTAGAATGCGATTTTGAACCTAAGGATACTTGCAAAGCTGTGAGGCATTGAAGTTAGAAAGCTCTTGAATCTTTAGCTTCAACAAATTCCAATTAATTTTGTATGAAATATCGTTGCCTTTTGCCAAAATGGGAACCCATAATTGAACGTCGTAAAGCAAGGTCATCCCAACTAACGACATATATGTATTCCACTCATGAGCCAAAGCCCGGTCAAGTTGTTCCCTTTGCCCAGTTCATTTACTGACCAATCAAAAATTGGTGCAAAGGGGCATGGATGAGAGCTTCACTAAGATTACTTATGGAGGATTAAGTATGGCTATGACTTATGAGGGCAGTGAGTGAGACATAAAGATTAAAATAAATAAATAGATCTTAACATTCCACATACCACGAAGTTCCAACCCCACGACACAGTGTAAATGGATACCAGAAAACAGCATATGAACTAAAACTAATTACTATTGTAAGTAGATGCTTGAATCCTATAGAGCGTTATTTACATGGTGCAGACCCTCACTAATGAAATACTTGGGAGATGGGCCACAAAAGGAAAACATAAAAACTGCTATACATTCTTGTGCTTACTCATATGTGACCATACCTCTGGCTTCAAGTCTCTGTGAATGACATGATGAGAATGTAGAACTCTCAAACCAGAACCTGCATCACAGAAATAAAAAGCACTTATACCATTACAATTCAGATAAGGGAAACAAAATGATCAACAAGACGCCATACTATTAACAAAACAATAATTCAAATAAGGAAACTACCAAGCTGCTGCATGAAACTTCTGGCAATATCTTCTCGTACCCTCCCATGGTACCCTATGTAAGAGGCGAGATTTCCCCCACCACAAAACTCTAAGACTAGATACACGCAACATTCGTCCTGACCAAGAAAGCAGCATGCTTCTACTTATCCCAAGAAAAATTGCCAAACAAAACAAACTCTAAGACTATGTTTGGATAAAATTTTCTACTAGTGAGAGATTGCTCAGAAAGATGCCACATGAGATCATTAGGCAACAAGCTATACAGATCAAAGAAGAAACAAAAATGTGAATATTCACAAAATAGTTGGAACAACCCTAATCTAGACCATTTCAAACAATGTGTCCATTGATTATGAATGAAATTGAAGCCGGTAAAATGTTAACAAGACTATGTTAATTGGCACTAAAAGTTCAAGCACAACTCGTACAAATTCACGATCCTGAAAAAAACTTGGCGAAATTGAGTCCAAACAAAACCTGGAGGACGTTGAGGAGACGAATGATGTTGGGGTGATTAACGGAGGATAGGAAGCTGATTTCGCAATCGAGAGAGTTTTTGAGGCGTCGATTGAGTCTGGAAAGGTACACCTGCTTCACCGCCACCTCCTGGCCGCTCCGCCGGTGCTCCGCTCTCCACACCGCCGACAACGACCCTCCTCCCAGTTTTGATCTCAACGAATAGTCTCCCACTTCCATTCCTTCCTCTTGACTGTTCTCTTCTTTCTCAGTTTCAAGTCCCGCCTCTGTTTCTTCAGCTGCAAATTCCATGGACAGTACACAGACTCTCAAGTGTTTCTTGCAGTTGCAGATATACAAAGAGTGAAAGCAAGAGAACGTTTGATAGTTGAGTCAATAAAAAAATATTTTAAATTGACACGTTGAATAGCTGAGTGATTAAAATGACACGAACGGGATAGATCATCGACTAATTGTGACATTTTCTCTAATATTAATCATTGTCACGTCATTATTTTTTTTTGAAGGGAACTCGAATAACTTTATTAATTAGCCAAATCTAGCAATACAAAGATGAAATAACCTCGGGACCAGACTGTCCTTCCCAGGCAAACAAATCTAATATTAATCATTGTCACGTCATTATTTTAGTATTAAAATTTGTTTTTATTATAGTTTTAACGGTTTCGTTAACAAATTTGACGGAATGTCCTTAAATGACTCGATTTTTGAAAACGTTTGGACCAAACTGGCTCGTTTGCATAACCTATGAGCTAAATTGACACATTTGATAATTGAGATACTAAAATGGCACGAACTGGATAGTTCATGGACTAATTTGGACTTTTCCCTACCTAAAATGGTCTTCAACCTTCGTCATTCAACCCAATTTGGTACTCGAGTTTTTTTAAACCAAAATTAGTCATTGAATTTTCGTGTTTCGACCCAATTTTAATCCTGAACTTTCGTGTTTCAACCCAACTTGGTCACTAAATTTTTTTAAAACTTGAAATAATTCCTGAACTTTTGAATATTTACCCGATTTGGCACTTAAACTTTTGATATAATAAGTTCTAAGGGTAAGGACCATTTTGAATCAATATTTAAAAGTTCATAAATCAAATTTGGTCGAAACACGAAAGTTCAGGACCATTTTGGGTCAAAATAAAGTTTATATATCAAATTGGATAGAAACACGAAAATTCAAGAGCTATTTGGAGTTTAAAAAAAGTTAAGGGATCAAATTAGATCAAACACGAAATTCGAGTACTTGAGCCCTTTTGAAATGACTGTATTCTTTTCAAATAAGAGCAAGCCACTTCTTTAACATTACAAACCATTATTTACAAATCAAGAAGACAAGACTAATAATATATCAATCTGATGTCCCATTTTTCCCCAAAAGAAAGAAGAGAATCAACTAATAATTGAAAATGTTATAGACTCTCTTTCTGTAGTTTTGATACCCAAACAGAAGCTGTTGTCAAAAGCCTTGATTTCCAACACAAACCCAACCTGCACTTGTCATGTTGCACCCAATAAGCTCCATTGAACAGACTCACCAGAAACTTTGCTTGTGATATGTTGCAATAACTCATAGGAATTTGCTTAAAGTACTGCTTCAATGAAGCATATGCTTCTTCCCACAGCATCTTCTCTTCATTTTCACTTGGGAACTCACTCACACTCTCTACAATCCTAACCCTCAAAAGCTCCTCCTCTATCTGTCTCAGCCCCACTGATCTGTACTCATCACTGAAGCTACTCACAAGCGAGTCGTAGAGTGCTGTGTAATGGTGAAGAGCCTCACAGAAGAAGTTCACATAAGACATGGATGGGAGTTTAGTGAAATTGAAGAGCTCGTCTTCGACCAAAACAACAATCTTGGGAGATAGTTTTGTCATACCATTTAAGAAGGTTTTGAGTTTGAGCAATGAAAGTTTTGTGTTAGGCATGTGGAGCTGGTGGATCATACAATTGGCTACTAATGTATGATCATGACCAACCTTGTTGATTCTTTCAAAATCTTGTTCTTCTGCTAGCACCAATTGTTTGAACACGAATGGTAAATTGATGGAATCAGCGAAATCAGTAAGTCTTGTACCTGTCTGCTGAACCATAGCTGCGTCCTTGAGATCACGAATGGTTGCTGTTATTGTTAGAGAAGTGTTCTGACTTCTCATGGCAAGATCAACCATCAATGGCGGCCACTGCATTCCTTCCATGATGTCAAAGTCCACGACGTGAAGCTCTTGATCGCCTTTTGAGGCCTCAAGAATCGCTTGGTTTGCTGTGAAATGCGCGAATTTCACGTAAGGAGAGAGTTCTTGGAGTAACTGAAAGGCTGACATGGTGTTTGCTTGTTGGATTGGTAATGTTTTAGGAGGATTAGTATTGATGCTCTTGTAATGCAGGCCTTGAGTGAAGAACAAAGCCAGCCGGTTAAATGCATTTTCTTGATCAGTGATCAGGAGATTGTTAAGCTTGGCAATTATGGTGGAAGCAAGAGGACAGTTTCGTGCCTCGACAGCTTGAGCTCCCATCAGCATCAGATCAGTCAAGCTGCATCTCTCCAACAACTCCTCTTCATGATGATCAGGACTCTCCTTCAAGGAATGGCTCTCATGATCTGTTGATACTTCTTGGACTCGATGATCGATTTCTTGATTGATTCCATCGAAGTCCATGAGCTCTGTCTCGATTTGAAGAAGACGTTCCGTGTACCTCTCATCGAAGCTTCCATCTTCGCTGATGCTCGGGGAGATGAAATCTTCTGTAGGGAAAGAAAGTGCATGGAGCTCTTGTTCATCAATGTAAATTTGGTCATTTGGATAGTGGCTTTGCTCATATTCCATTGTGAATAAAACTAGGAGGTTTTGTTGTACTATCAAGTCTGAGATTGTTACTTTGTTTTATACTACTCTGAGGGGCTTGGCTTGAGTTTTTAAACTATGCTAGCCATTAAATGGTCTTACATAACAACCCGAAGACTTCAATCGAACCATTTCTGATATCATGTTAAGTTATTAGGTGTAATGGGCCCAAAAAAGGTATCAAACAATCTTAAACTGTACAAATTTTAATGTGGAATCCTTAAAAAAATAAGGGGTGACCTAAGAAAAGGCCTATCTTATACAAATGGTCAAGAACCAACTGGACATGAACTGATCAAAGAAGTAATAATTAAGGTTTGTTTTATTTTTGAACTATGAGCACAATACATTGTCTGAATTGTTTGGTCCTTATATTAAAATAGTACTTGAGTTTTTAAGTTCCACATATGAAGGGCAACAAAAGATGATGAAATCAACCAGACAGCAACATATGGGGGAGCCCCCAATCTACACTTCAATGTCAAGAACCTAGAAAGCAGGAGATTCAGAATATTCTTTGGCTCCAAGAGACTTGGTTTGTCTTTTGTAAGTAGTGTCATATATATATATATATATAATTTGCAATTTGCAACATCTGTGATCTTATCTGTAATGAGTTCCAATCATAAGTTGTAATGAACTTAATCAAAACATTATAGGTACAACCTTTAGCTCAACAACTACTCACTAATTATTTAGTATTTTTTGTGTGTGTTTGTGTTAAACTATGCAATAACCATCCAAATAAATCAACTGGACCACAAGTCATAAGTGGTTAAAGAATGTGCTAGTTTAAGGGCATAGGTAGGCATTGGCAAAGAAATGAAACTTGTCTGATACATTGTACTTAGCATAGAGACCAAACAAAGAAACCTAATAGGTCCACCATTATATATATTACAATAGCATCCAAAATTCAAATGTTTTTATACTCTACGATCGTGTCATTGCTAGTATAGAAAGCATTGAGTCGCATCGAATGCAGAGCATGATATCACAAAAACAAAATGTCAATTCACTCTGTTTAGGAAGTTAGTCTCTTTCAATAGCTCCATGCTTGGAGTTTAATGGCAACAAAGCTTATATTTTAAACCATGTTCCGCCATTTCCGGTACCATGAAAACAATTAGATCACAATAGTTTGTGAAAGATGAGAATCATGTGTATCAAGTCTGCAGAAAACTAGTCATTTGAATGTGATGTGCATGTGGGCGCCGCAATTTTTTTTGTCAATGAGCATGCGTTGTATTAGTTATTTTAATGAGCAATTGTAACGTTGAAATTACTTGCCAATGAAAAGTTGAGTTGATGGAGTAGCTACAAACACAAATGCAAGTTGGTACCAATTAGAGATTAATTAAGGGTTGGTACGTGGTAATTAACTTTGTTATTATAAATGAACAGCTATGTATAACAAAGATGAGTGTTGACAAAAATAGGAAATTGTGTTGCTGTCTAGTTACCTTGTCTATACCATAAATTCCCTATCAAATGTGTTGTAAGAAATTGTGGGTATTCACATCCATTCTTGTCATGGCTTGCCAAGTGATCATTATTTACTAATGGTTTGTTCTGTTTCTTTTCTTTAAAAAAATTCATTTGAAATTTTGAATTTAAAACAAATGCACATTGCTTGGATTTGAAGTAAATCAAATAAAATTCAAAACATGTCTACCACTTAAGCTTTTAAACAATCTTAACATATCTCATATTGTGGAATGCTGGAAGAAGAGGATATAGCCGTTGAGATTCAAAAGTGGAAAGAGAGGAAAGCTGCAAGAGCGAACGACGGCGTTTCAAGGATCACTCAAATGCGGGATCGAAACGACGACGCAGAGATTAAAGAAGGGGAAAGTGGAAACGATGTCGTAGGGATAAATACACCTGTGACCGTTGGAAGCTTGGAGACAAAGAAATTCATGGAGGCTCAACCACAGGTTACTCATGTTGGTCGAGACCCGCAAGTTCAGGACCCCGGCGAGAGGCACGATTATCCTGTGCGTCGCAGCAGTAGGAAGACCAATGCTCCTCCACACTTGAGGGACTATATAGTGAAGAAATGTTAGTGAAGGGTTTTTGTTGATGAATCTGAGATCTATCTTCTCTCTCTTGTTCTTCCTGAATTTCTGTTCTTATTTCCCTTATTACTGTAATTGTTTTCCAGTTGATTGGTTAGCAACAATTACTTTGAGTTTAATGGAAT
>JAYMTF010004457.1:0-13121 GCA_036897485.1 Pelargonium nanum | reverse complement strand
TATCAGCAACAATGTTGTTACAATTGTGTGCATTTATCAGCAACAATGTTGTTACAATTGTGTGCATTTATCAGCAACAATGTTGTTACAATTGTGTGCATTTATCAGCAACAATGTTGTTACAATTGTGTGCATTTATCAGCAATAATGTTGTTACAATTGTGTACATTTGTCAATATCTTCCACATTTTCCTTTCATAGCCCACCAATATGAATCAACCGTTTTCATTTTCTTGATCAATATATTGTCTAATTGTATTGATTTATCATTTATCAATGTATCACTTTTTTTCGTTATAACCCACCAACAAATCATTATCATCAATGTGTATATATATTAGCTTAGTAAAAAGTTTCACCAATAGAGTTATTAGCTTAGACTCTTCCAAAACATAATGAAAAAGGATCCAAGCGGGCAAGATTCGCACAACGTATCATCAGAGTTTAATGAGTGTTAAACCGCGAGGTGTCATCCCCGTATTGATTTTTCTCTATATTATATGGTATATATGAGACACTTACACATTTTATTAGGTATATAGTATAGAGTTACCATCAAGCCCATCATGGTGTTCTAACTATTGAATCAAAGTTGGTGTGTGAATTAATAAAATAACATGTTTTTTTTTTGTTAACTATCTTGGATTGAGATTTATTTATATGTTTTTCCTTGCTTGTGGGTTTTGAATAACTTTAGCTTGTGGGAATAAAAAGAAATGGAGATGCAAGCTTTACCTTAGAGGCCAAGAATGACACAGTAATGGAAAGAAGAGAAGGTGGGATTATAATTCCTACAAGTGCAAGAATAGTGTTCTTGCCAAAGGAAGAAGAAAAATTGCGTGAAGCCTCGCAAGAAGACACATATTCACCTACGCCTCTACGAACCCTATCAAGCAATGCGAGGAGGAGGAAAGGCATCCCTCGTAGGGCACCTTTTGGGTCGTAAGTGCCCTACAAAACTCCGTTCATTTCAATCATCGTACTTACAATGATATCTTCTACGAAAATAGAAGATGAAGGAAATTATGCCATTTCGTGCTCTTTTAACGTTGGAAGGATGATAAGTTTTTCTTTTGGGTTTGGGACACTAGAGGGAACAAATTCTCCTCTTCTTTCATTTTATGAAAGAGACTAAAATGAAGAGACTCAATGTTATCTATGAATTATTAATAGATAAATTGTTAATAGATATTGGAAATATTGGAAGGTGTACATGTCAATTAAGAAATTGTAAAGCAAGTCTATGTGGAGTCTATTTTATAGTTTCGTGGGCCATCAGCCACATGGCTGTTGGCATAAAGAAACAACATCTTTGTTATTTCATATTTGTGTTCTAATTTAATACTTGTAATGGTGGGTCTATGATTCATCTTTCTTTGGAACTTTTTCTAGGGCTTGATTGTAAATAAATGGGTTTAGTTTCTATTTTTATTTTAGGATAGATTAAAAATAAAATTATATATATGTATGCATGAATAAAATTTGGACTATATATGGGCTTTAAGGTTTACTGATTTTGCCATTACCAATATTATGCTACAATTCAGATTTTAGTGAATGAAGTTCAGAAAACTTTTGTACAAAAAACTGGACTATGAATAATAAGTGAACACTTCTTTTACAAATTGGTTGAAGGATGTGCATTACTATTGTGTATTGATGGACTGCTTAAATGGGGATATTAGGACATGAATCTGTGATACAAGTAAGAGATGCGATATATAACAAATTAATGTTTCACAATTGGTCTGTTCGTTTATTAATTTGAAAAGGATTCACAATTATGATTTAATCGGTTCTCCATGAGCTACTGCAATTGTTTCTTCATTTGGAAATTTGTTTAGGAGTATTTTAGTAGTGTTAGCATTTGATTAGTTTAGTTTTACGTACAATTACTCCAATACGCCTCATAGTTCATTTGACCCGGTAGAAAGTTTAGGCGATCAAGTTCATGGATCATTAAATTTCACATGTGAGTAGATTCGAGAATTTTATAATATATAGAACTTTCTAAAGGCTCTCTTCTATTACAATAAGAGACATTCTCCGATAAAATCCTAGTAGAACTGAGGTACAAACACACTCACATATATATTTTTGTGAATTATTTGGTTGGTTTGATTCATTCTCTTTCTCTATCGACGGGATGTGAACTTAATTTGCGATTGACGTACATCAAGGAGGACAATCTACAAATAATGTCGGATGAAGACAATAAACTGTATTTTTAAATCAAGAAGAAAAATAACGCATCAAATTGGTTCCATTATCGAAAACGTTTTTAAACCTGACAAAAAAATACGGATCATGATCTTTGAATCTTCATCGCGTTCTTCACAATTCTCGGAGATTTATTGCATTCTTCATCTCACTTTCAAGATCTCCCCCATGTCTTTATTCAATTACTGCAGGCATGATTCATTGGAATATAGACCATCTTTCCACTTCATTAGTACTACATGAAGGCTTGGAGGAAAAGTGGGCTCCCGTACTGGGGAGCAAAAAAACCACTACAAAAAAACCACTACAACTAATAGCCTTCACTTTCTATGGATCAGTAAGCTTCAATTAAGTTTGAGGTTATCTTAGAGTAGGAAGAGGAGGATAGCCTATTATGTTGTCTCCCATTTCTTGTTTTAGGTTAAGATACTTGGCTTTTGGGTCATTCTATGGCAATAAAACAAGTTGATATGTCTATCTGAAATGGGTCAAAAGAACACATTAAAATTTACCGCATTTTTATCCACGTGTAAAAGTAGTTGTTTTCAAAATATTATAAATATGAATACTTAAGGTATGGAGCCGGAGGCATGAGTACTTGCTCTTAGATTTATGGATCATTAATGGGATACTTGATATGACTCAATCAAACCTCGAAGGACTTTTTGTAACATGGACACTAAATATGAAATAGAAGTGTGGCATTTCATGAACACTAAGCCTGAATGAGAGACGCGCAAATATCATGTAGCGCTTTGATAGAAGAACGGGCTAAGACGAAGCAAAAATGAGTGTGAAGACGTTTTTGAGCTCCATGTTCAAACCGACTCATAGAGTGAACTTCAAAATTTTCCGCTTATTTGAGTTGCCTCCAATATATCAAACTCCTCATATCAATCTAAAATATATGCATAGTCAAGTCATCTCCAAATGTTGACCCTATATGATGCAATTATCACTAATATCTATTTTATTAATACGCCACAATACCAATTTTCAAGAAATTTCTAGACTATTCTCAATAATTCCCAAGCTTGACACCACCATACGTCCATACCTTGACTATACATTTCTTGATTTTTTTTCTAGATCATGTTATCACCCTATTCAATATTATATCATTTTTGCTAGAGTGTTCTAGATATTTGGAGTATTTTCTTCTATAAGTTTAATACATCCAAAACAAATTATTTTGATTAATTTAAACGTAGCATGTTATCTAACAAAGAAAAAATCGCATTTACAATAATTAAATTTATCCGGTAGTTATCGATTCTCTATAACAAAAACAAAAATCATTATCTCAACAAACCAATATTAATGATCAATTAATTAAATTAACCATATGTAGCTAATAAGGAAGAAGCCCATTACTGCGTCCCATACGCAGCTGGTGTCCAAGGTACCTCAGTAGCATCGTCGACATGCGATCTAGCTGCCTAATCCTCGCTATTTTATACGATCTGCTCCTCACCAGAACCGCCTTCAACGGCGTCGACGACGACGGCGCCGGCGACGACAAACTCTTCTGATGATCGCTCTCCGTTTGCACATTAATCGTCAGAAGATAACACTGATCCATCGACAACGACCGTTTCAGCAACCCCTCCGGCAGCACAAACAACCGGCAATGCGGCGATTCCTCGTCGCAACGATCTGAATTCTCGAGATCATTTCTCGGCTCTACTTGAACAACCACACGATCGGTGTTCTCAGCGCCGCTCGATTCTCCCGAATCGGCGATCAGATTGATGATCTCCGGAACAATCGGCGATCGGCACACGGGACAGCTTGTGTGGGCCACGAACCACTCGTCGATGCACGGCACGTGAAAGGCGTGCTTGCAGTTCGGCAGGAGGCGCACGGTCTCGCCGTCCTCGAGATCGGCCAAACAGACCGCGCACTCGCAGTGATCGGAGAGGAACAGATCGGGCTTTTTGGAGGAGTAGGAGAGGATCGGGATGGTGTCGAGGACTTTGTCGTCGACGCCGCCGGAGATCGGGTCGGGGAAGCCGGACTCGACGTCGCGGCCGATGCGGCGGCGGTGGAGGCAGAAGCGGACCATGATGAGGTGGTAGGCGACGATGGCGAGCGAGGTGGCGACGATGCCGGCGGTGGAGATGAGGAGTGGAGTGAAGTAGGCTCCGGGAGGCTGCGGCGGCGAGCCGGCGGTGTCTTCCATGGCGGAGATGGAGATCAGTGGAGTGAACAAAAGAAATGCGAATTGAGTTTTGGGTTTTTATATCGACGAAGCTCCGGAAGATTGGTCTTCGTTTGAGTGAAATTTGGCTTGTGATTGTTGATGGGGTGACACGTGGCGTGGCAGTTTAGGCTGCGGAAGCTCACGATTGTGGTGTGTGTGGTGACAGGTGGGAGAGAGCTGAGGTGGGGTGATGACGTGGGTTTCGTTAGGTTGTTACAAAATCATAATTGCAAATATTTTTGAATGGTCATGAAACTATTATTTTTGTCGTTAATAAGTATGAAATTAATTTGTGTGAGATATGGTCAAATTTTGTAGATACTTGACGGTGGTCGGTTGGTTTGTTGGCATTTTTTCAAATATAATTTATTTGTACATAAATAGCCAAATAGCCAAATAGGTGATGAGCAAAGAAAATTAAACCAATTTGTTTTGGCTATATAAATATATATAGGACCAAAATAATTTATAACATCAATCAATATGATATGTAGTCGTGAAATTCAAATGTAAGTTCTTCATGTAATATTATAACCAATGAGTTTTACACTCATGTTGATATAGCTTTTACTTTCAAACAACAATTAAACATTACTTTATAAACAAATTTGATATAGATGAATGTAGATTCGCTTTAATTTGTATTTTTCTATCGCAATGACTAATAATACAATGTCAAACAGATCAATAACATGAAATATTAGGTTGATCTTATGGGTCATATTTCATAAGCAGGTAAAGCAGATAAATGAACATGTCGAAAAAACTTAATAACATTGAGTATTTCAGGCACGAAGGAACATCAAAACATCAATAATATTAAAAATGGTTCAGACACATTATAAACATTTTACTTCAAAATAACACTATATTGACATAAAATAACTCAAAATGTACTTTCACAAAATAAAAACAGAACAAAAAATGAAGCTAGTCTAGTCTAACATTAATGTATGAGGTTAGAAGTCCAAGCTTCCATATAGAAATGTACAAGATGAGGTTTTCTAGATTGGTAACAAACCTATCACATATATCCATTAATGTTTTAAGTTTCAAGTACCAATGGATCAAAAGATAGAAGAGTTCATAATAAAAGAAATGGGCTCTATAAATATCCATCGGGTTGGGCCATTACCTATAGGCTTCAGTACCTAAAAACAAACCCACAATTTATAATTGGGCTGGGCCTAACAGTTGACTTTCCAACTAAATAAAAAATATAAAACATGTGCATAAGTTAAACAAATGAAATATTTTATTACAACATGTAAAGTAAAGATTAATAAACATTTAGGAATCCGCAGTAGCAGATTCTTGATCTGTCATTTAGCTCCTAACACCACTCATTTTCTATCTCCAACACAAACCATAGATTCTTCTTCCTACTACAACCCAATCTGAATCTCTTTTCAAAAAAGCCATGGTGACCAAATGTCTCAGCCTCCATCTCCATCACCAACCCCACCTCTCTCCAAAACCCAGACCCTCCTTTCTTCTCCACACCCTCCCCACCACAACCACCACTTTCTCTTCTCCAACTGCCATAACTACCAAATTAACCACCACTCCAAGAAAATGCTCTCTCTTCACAGCCATGGCTTCATCATCAAAACCCACATCCGAATATGAGCTCGGATTCGATCCCGACCCGACCCTCATCAACGATGACCTCCGGCCGACCACCGCCGCCGAGCGGACCTTCACCGGCTACGAAATGGCCAGTCTCTGGGTGGGTCTGGTCGTGGGTGTCCCCACCTACTACCTCGCCGGAAGCCTGGTCGATCTCGGGATGGCGTGGTGGCAAGCGATCGCCACCGTCGTCGCCGCCAACCTCGTCCTCCTGGTCCCACTAGTCCTCACCGGCCACCCCGGCGCTCGCTACGGCGTCTCCTTCCCGGTCCTCGCTCGCTCCTCCTTCGGCATCCGCGGGGCCCACATCCCCACCCTCCTCCGAGCCCTCGTCGGATGCGGCTGGTACGGCATCGAGACGTGGATCGGCGGCGAGGCCATCTTCATTCTCTTGCCGGAAACGCTCAAAACCTCGACTTTCGCGAAACCCAGTTCGTGGCTCGGCACGTCGCCGCTCGAATTCGCTTGCTTTATTATTTTCTGGGTCGCCCAATTGACCGTTGTGTGGCGTGGAATCGACGGAATCAGAGAGCTCGAGAAGTTCTCGGCGCCGATTCTTATTGGCCTCACTTCGTGCCTCCTCGTCTGGGCTTACGTCAGCGCCGGCGGCTTCGGCCACATGCTCTCGCTCTCGTCGCGACTCACGCGCACCCAATTCTGGTCTCTGTTTTTTCCGTCGCTGACCGCGAACATCAGTTTCTGGGCCACGCTCGCGCTCAACATCCCCGATTTCACGCGCTACGCGAAGAGCCAGACGGATCAAATCGTGGGTCAATCGGGTCTACCCATTTTCATGGGCCTCTTCACGTTCGTCGGCCTCGCCGTGACCTCCTCGACGCCGGTCATTTTCGGGCGGGTCATCTCCGACCCGATACAGCTTCTGGAACAAATCGGTGGGCTCGGGACCATGGTCCTCGCCATCGTCGGAATCAGCCTCGCCACCCTCACCACCAACATCGCCGCCAATGTGGTGGCTCCGGCGAACGCGCTGGTCAATCTGAGCCCGTCGAAATTCACGTTCCGGCGAGGAGCTCTGGTTACGGCGTTGCTGGGAATCGCGTTCCAGCCATGGAGGCTGCTTAAATCGAGCGAGAGCTTCGTGTACACTTGGTTGATCGGCTACTCTGCGTTGTTGGGTCCGATCGGTGGCATCATTTTGGCCGATTATTATCTTCTCCGACGGACAAAATTGAACGTTGGGGACTTGTACTCGTTGAGTCCTTATGGGTCTTACTATTACTCTGGAGGGTACAATTTGGCTGCGATTGCGGCTCTGGTTATTGGGATTTTGCCGGTGATTCCTGGGCTGTTGCAGAAAGTTGGAGTCTTGGGTTCGATTCCAGATTCTTTTGTGGTGATTTACAACAATGCTTGGTTCTTTAGCTTCTTCTCTGCTGCTTTTGTGTATTGGGCTCTATCAAGTTTTGTGGGGAAAACAAAGATGGACTCTTTTCCTAATGACCCTCTCTTACCCACTCCAAATTAATCTCATTAAGTGGCCAGATATGATAAGACGGGTGAATGGTCACGTGTGTTTTTTTGGCCGACCTATTTTGGTCTACAACCAACATTGCCGTATATACTTTGGTGAAAACTTACGCGGGATCGGGTTTTGCGGGTCAAAAGACGTTTGACTTAAAGAATAAGATACGGGGATGAGATTTGAATCGATGACGCGATTCGAGTTTTTATTTATATATTAATTGTTATTTGATAGAATAGAGTACAAACAATTCATACAAATTTGTCAAGATTCTTGTATTGTGCATGTGTAATCTCAATTATCTCAAAAGAAAAAATAACAAAATTGAAAAACTTGTGCATTATTGCTTCTCAATTGTCACGTTTGCGTGTTGGTTTTCTTTCCGTGGAAAAAGGGGACACTTAATAATTTTATCAAAAAAATAATAGAAATAGTGTTTTTTTATACATTAATTTAGAATGGAATAATTTAGCTATCTTTTGTCAAGTTACGTAAAATATGGTCACATAGCTTAGTCAATAATCAACGTCAACGATAATAGTAAACAAATAGCTTGTCCAAGCCCAACAAGCCAAGCCCGAGTTAATGAGTCATTTTTACATGGGCCAAATCGAGCCCAATAGCTATGAATGTCTTATACATCTAATAGTTGAGAAAATCAAAATTAAGTTAATTGGGCTTCAATTTAAATTAAGTGATTTTTACGGATCAAGCCCGAAATTGTTTTTAATGGGCTACATGTGCAAATAAGAAAGATATAATTGGGCTTCAATTTGCTTACATAGCCAGTCCATGATACACCAATTTTTGCAAATTTTAGAAGTGTTAGGTAAATTTGCATTCGAGGCCCAACGAATAGCTCTTGCTTGGTCTTGTGAACTTTTAATAAAAAGGTGAAGCAATTAATATGTGGCCCGTTACTGAGTCTTTCTGACATGGAGGCCCAAAAGCCCAATAGTTATTGTGTAAATCTAAATATCCAATAGTTGAGAGTTCCAAAATTAAGTCGAGCACAATGTTAAGTGAAACTTGTTACGTGTGCCATAGCTAGGTTTCATCTCGGGCGTAATAATAAACACTTCTATCACGGCAAAACTAAACAAACACTATAACAAGCTAGAGAAACACTTTAAAGTGTGAAAATGTGTGGTTATGATATACGAGTTCGGAAAATGACCGACAAAATATTTTCTTGAGGTGGTATTTATATTCAGAAAAATGTGAGAGAGACATGCAATTGCGAGTTTGAGGTAGTATTGGTAATTCATTTGTAACTAATTTTTTAATATTTATTTTGTGAAAAAAAATAAGAAAAATAAGATGTTTTTTTTAGACTAAATAAATATTATTTTTCTTGTGTATGTCAAGCTCATTTTCTGAAAATTAAAAGAGACTGCGGACATAAATCATTTTGAGACATTCATACAAAATTGAAGCACGCAATTTTCATATTGAAAGTATTCTTAATTATTCAAAATCATTTCGATTGATTTACTTCACAAAAATGTGAAACTTGTTTACATAATGCATATTGGATTTGATGAGCATTGAAGAGACATTACGATTTTTGCTGACACAAAAATTCTGTTGATTCTGTGTCAACAGTAAAATAAATACTGTTAACAAAATAATTAAAATCAAAGAAAATTTTAATTGTTATGTTTTGGATTCATTGGGCACATAGTCAAGAGTCCACATTTGGCACCCAAGAATGTGAATTTCACGAGCAATAAAGGCATAGAAAATTATGGAATCAGTTGAGTCTAAATTGGATCGTGGTTAAACAATTAATTAAGTGCTAGTCAAGAAATTCAGTTCCCTAGCATAAAAAGATTAATGGCTAGAATGGCAATTAGGCATTAAACAACCAAGTCTTAATTTGTTTGGATCTCAATAATAACAATAGCAATAGAAAATTAGATTGATTCTTTTGTAGCAAATGTAAAGTACAATTAAGTACTGTACCATCATTGACTACAAATAGTAATTATGGAAGAGATTCACAATGGAGTATAAATTTATGCATTTCATAGATATAAAAGAATTAGTCTAATGGAAACGTGGGTTGATGATTTAGTTTGAGTTGTGTTCATGTCTCGATAAATTATAAATATATAAGTATTTTGAGCTTACAAATTTAGTTATCGTATTTTAATTGTCTCAACTGGCATGGTGAGATCATGTATTTACTCTTACTGGTACGATTATGTGCTAATAAATTACATTAAATTATTTTCAATATTTAGAGTTTTTGTGAGTATATTACCCTTTTTAATGCTTTATTCTCCAATAAACATCCATCATAATGAATGATAAGAGAAGAAAGAATATGAAATTAAGAAGTTTAGCATATTTTCTTTAACACCTCAAACTCCGACACATAACATCATTACAATGAGATTCTATGACTCTTACAGCTTTTCTGAACATTTCTTTTGAAAATATCTTATACTAATATGTTGATGCTTGCGCTATGCCATTGGCTACATATGTGTGCCAATGAATAATGTCTTATTTGCGCGGTTCTCGAGAGTTGTTTTGACGAGAGGCATAACGGATGGAGCTTTCATATAGGAGGCAGCTAAGTATCCCTTATTAGGTGATTTTCCAATACCAAATTTAACATGTTGTGTGAAATTCCTCTACTTGCGTAAATAGTTGTTGACCGCACCTCCACCGTGGGATCTTTCCATTACAAATCATGGTCGACCATCTAAAAGAATAATGAACAATTTTGAATTAACCGGTCACTAGTGTGTCCAAGTCGCATATAAAAAAACAATGAACCAAAATGCACGTAAATAGAAAGATAGTAGTCGTTGTTCATTATTTGACCAATTTAAGAAGAAACTATTAGACTAAGCTATGAATGTACACTAATTTTATCTTTGTTGGCTTCATCTCTATCGAATGAAATTCTCGTACTAGTCTAAAGGGAAAAGATGACTACTACAAAACTATTCTCAAAATTTTGTCACAACTAAAGAAAGTGAAAAGGTTGTCAAAAAGAACAGCTCTAAACCTAAGTGGAGACAGTCCATATTTTGACTGTCTTCAACTATAAACTAAATAGTTTATAATATATATGAATCTAACTATCAAATACAGTTGTAGTTACAAACATGCATGCATTGCATTATACATGCATATAATTGGTCTTCCTTAGACCAGCTTCTTCGTTTTCAACACTAACTTAACATAATTTACACTTTTATTAATGGGCGGCACTGGAGGCTCCTTGGAAGCCATCCATAATTTTACACGTTTGATTCTAAAGAAAAAAAGTTGATGATTCATTAAAATTGGAAAATGTGTACGCCCACAATATAAAGTTATAAATTCTTATTATTATTATTTTCTTTGTCCTTTTAATTATTGTTTAGAACTTAGTGAGGAATGACAGTGAATAATTAATAATTTATGTATAAAAAAGAGGTTGATAACATGTATAAATTAAGCATAAAAATATTGGAAATGGTGACGTGGATCCAGGGCATGCAACGAACTGAGACTAAAAAGACAAAAAGAATAATTAATTAATGAGTAATTAAATTATTAAAGAGAATAATAACACAGAACTTTCTACCAGCTTGGCCTTTGGCTGTGTTTTATATTATATATAATCATAATATAATATATATAGGTTGATGTGAATATATAATGACCTAATTACTAGGTAGCAATAGCATGCCCAGAGATCCAATTAAAAATGGTTGTTGAGGGAACAAGGACCCGTGACCAAGACGATTAGAACAACAAAATTAATAATTAAAGTTTTTAAATGTAATTTATGCAACTTAAACATAAATTTGGTATAAAACATAATGCCATGTCATCACTATCAAATGATAATTGGTTCATATTTGAATAAGAGAATCACTTTATGGCTAATTTTTTTTTAATTGAATTTGAATATAATTCTATCTTGCCTATTCATACATTAGCCAGTTACACTCTCATGTTTAAGTTCACACAATATGTTCAACTTTTGCTTATTACACTTCTTGTATTTAGCCATTGCAAATTTATTTGAATAATGATATTTGTATAAACAATTTTGTTCCAAATTTGGGACATACACTATTTTGTAATTGGAAGTGGAGATGAGTCAATATGGGTACTTGTTATGAAAAAGAATCAAGAGGATATAATCTAAAATATTAGGCAACTAATTAAGGAAATTCACCATAAGTAATCATAAGAATTAGAAAATCATAATTAGAGTGTCTACTTTTATTGTATTTTTATTTTAAAATAATAGTTATGTATAATTCCATATAAAAAATAAACAGTTATGTCTAATAAATTATATAGTATACATTGAACAAGTTAGAACACGTGTACGTAGAGATGCAAGAAAATTTTGCGATGAATTTTCTCTTGCTAATTCTAATACTTTGTCGAGAGAAAATACATCGTTAAATAAATAAAATCAAAGTCATAATTAACTTTCTCTCTCCTCATAGTTCTCTGATTTCGGCCGTCTAGTCCATCTCTAATTTTGTGACTCTGTCTACACCATAGTCGACTCAAAGCGTTATGATCACTTTAATTTATTGCAATATTGAATACTCATGATCACATATCTAAAAAAAAGTCCAACACTAAAATAAAGAATGAAATTTAACTTGTTAAAGAAAGAAAATAGAGATGTATCAAGTATATTTTTGAATAATATTGGTCACGAGTTTATCAACTAATTAGCTGCTAGTGATGGGATATTTCTACAACTAATCCTAAAGGATCAACACAAATGGGTGTCAAAATCCATCAATTTAAAACACACAAAAAAATTACGTACAAAATTATCAAATAAATAAAACCCTATAAAAATTCAAGATACATGACTGTCACGAGCAAATACACGTTGACAATTTGTTTTTTTACTAAAAAATATTAGGGTTCGTAGTTACATATAAAATTAGCAATTAATTGCAAGAAGTTGAGGTCAACAGCTGTAATGCACGGATAAGCTTGACATTTTGGTTATTTAATTGGTTTGGGTTCAGGGTGGAATGTGGATTCACCCTCTCACATGTCTATACTGTTGATTAACACTCAATTGCACCAATTAGATTTGTAATTGTTTCAAAAATCCAATTTTTGTCTTCACTCCGAGTTTTTTTAAGTGGACCCGCGATTATACTTTTAAATCATATCCTGCCTAGACTACTAGTCTTCGTTTGAGCCAGGTAGAACCACAAAGGTGACAAAGGTCTTCTTACCAAATTCTAATGCAGTCGAATTTGAGACCTCAAGTTAAGGTATAACAACTCCTTATACCCATTGACAAAAATATTGATTATCATCTCAATAGTTTCGAGTAGAGTTGATAGTTTAGATTTCAAATTCGGGTCGGTTTGAGATTGATTAATCCAAACCCGACATATTGTCATGAACTTTAGCATGAAACATATGATTTATAAGACACATTATATATCTGTGAGAGGATGTTGGCTACTTACTACAAAACTGCTGAAGAACGTGGAAAAAAGGTAAAAATCCATACTATGTATGTTAAACTTGGTGAAAATGCATTAGAGGATGCCACATCACCAAGTTTAACATTTCTAGCCCTCTCATTGA
>JAYMTF010004456.1:0-13123 GCA_036897485.1 Pelargonium nanum | reverse complement strand
GAGATTCCAACAACTCCGAGATGCACTTGGAATCCGACAACACATTAAGGGGGAGCGTTAGAATTAGAAATACTAGTTTGGTCAAGATTAGTAATTGGTAAGTAGTAATTAATGTGTAGTCCAAAATTGATTAGGTTTAGGTATTCCTAATCTCAAGTCTTATGTTTTAGCTATAAATAGGATGTCAGTATGTTAATTCAATCATTCAATCAACAATCAATAAACAAGAGTATACAAGATACATCTCTTCATACAAAATACCCCTACAGCATCGTCAACTGAATTACGAACCCTAAAGCAATTCCACTTCCACTCTAATCCGTCCGGCTTGGTCACCTTAGGCGCCTCCACGCCCCAGTAACTCACTGTCCTTTTCTCATACAGGCCGCCATCTCCGGCGTCCACTCCCGGCGGCGTCTTCTCCGGCAGACTACTCTTCTCCCGCACCGGCGCACCACGACTCATCACATTTATGGTAACGTAACCTCCTCCGACGGTTGCTGTGGAGAAGAACCGAGAGCTCCACACGCTCAAAAGCATCCACTGTGTTGTGACTGCGTGGAAGGTGGGGATGGTTTATGTATACACTTGTTGGTAGGCCCGGATGCTGACTCGTCATCTCAAATAATTTCCACGTGTACTCTTTTTTCGTCAACAGCTTGGTGGCTTCATTAAATGACCCGCTGTTGAGGTTAGCATAGTTCACGAAAATGCCGTTGCGTGGGGTGTGGATGTGGAGGGTAGATCGGTAATTAAGATATCATTTTGGAGTTTCTTGAGGCCCAAGTTCGGGCACATTCAAAGTAAAAACACTTGTAATTACAACACATAAATAGCAAAGAAATTAACCTAAACTCTTATGTTTAGGCCACGTAGTTCAATCAACTCCCACTAATTTATCCAATAAACCAACTCATTTACGCTAACTACTACTCCATGTGCAACGTAACTAGGTTCTTTGACATGTTGAAACATGAATTTGAGTCCTCAAATTGCCTAACCAAATTGCTTGGCAAGCACTTGTTGTAGTTCACATGTTGAGAATGCAACTATAGGTTGCTTCGTTGAGGACCATGAAAAAATGGTAGAGTCAAGAAATAAGGTATATCCAGAATATTTTCAAACCAATCATTATCTAAATAGCCTACAATACCACAACTGTTAGATAAACTATATATAAGATAAGCCAAGATCATGTAAAATTTGGTCAACCTCCGGAGAACGGTATTATACATGATCTTGTCTATTTTCCATATGCCCTGTTATTCAAAATATATATATATATATGCAATGTAAACTAATCAGCCAAAAACAACAGGCATTACCATTCATAAACATAATAAATAATTGGCCTTACCTTGTATTGTCACAAGGTGTCTGTAAATAATTAATTTGTTAACATTGAGTTTATATATTCATTAAATCAAGTCAGATTCAACCTATATCAATCAATTTATCCATAATCAGAAGAAAAAAAATTAAGTGGACAATTTAGTGTGTGCTCGTAAAGACACAAAACTTACAGGAAAGATAAATCTAGCATTACTACCATCATACCAGTTAAACAAAATACAGAAGTAATAGTAATAATGCTGTGGTTTATAAACTCTAGTACAGTATTTGAATTACCGTGACCTACAAGGTCCAAAACCCAAAAAAAAAAAAAAAAAAAAACTCCAAGTATTTACATCAAAGACCATATCAGCAGACTCAGACTAAAAAAACAAGACAGTACTGTTACAATTAGATTAACAGTGCTATTTATTCATAATTTTTTCTGTTCTTTTAGATTTAAACTTTTCAAAACCTCAGTTCATCATCATCACAGCAAAATCCATAGTTTGGAGATTTCAGTGATACCCAATTGGAGCAGGAATGTCCTTCAGCTCCTCACCCTGGTAGTGAATGTCCTGAAAATAAACAAATAAAAATAAAAACATCAAATTCTGCACTATCCACTTGATCTTGATTGATTAGAGTTGGATCGATCCTTACCGATGCAAAATGGTTAACATCACGGTGGTGTGCCTCATCGGCCCTCACAACCTCAACAACATCCTTAAGCGTCGCATTATCTTTGAGCCGCCAGTAATCTCTGGCTATCGCCGGAGCTGGGACGTTCTCGATGTTGCCCTTGTCAAGCTCCTTGAGAAACTCTGTGTACGAGTGTATGGCCTCCTCCTCCAAGTAACCCACCACCCGGTGAGCGAACTTGGGAGAAATCATGTACCCCAGGAAGTAAGCGTTGAAGAAAACGCCTTGCACGGTGAACACAAGCGCACGCTCGTACCACCTCGGCTGCGCCACCTCCATGAAGGTCATCAGGTGCATACGCTCATTCTCTGCTTCTTCCAGAAGCGCCTTGATCCATCCACCGCTGTGCTCGAACCGCCTCAGAGACTTGCAGTGTAGCAAAAGCCCTCCCACCATTCCCGGCACCGCCGCCACCGTCTCCAGCATCATTGCACGGCATCCATACCGTCTCTACAGAGACCAATTGCAAATATAACTTTTAGTAAAGATCAAAATATCTCTATATCCACCATTACTGTTCAACTACATATCCAGATCCGTGTTTTGGTTTTGATAAGCATGACGAATCTGGCAGATCTCAAGCAAAACGAAACGGTAAGGTACCTGAAAAAACAAGTCGGTCGGCCATCGGAGGGCCTTGACGGTCCAGTAAGCGAGTTTGTCCAGCGTATTCGTCGGTTTATGGTGCTTCGTCAGATCGATGTTCATGTCTGCTTGGTACGTCTCCCCCGGCTATAAAACAAACAACATTCACACAAAGAACAATCAAGAACAAGCGGTAAAAAAAAATCAAACAACAAACAGTACAGACCAAACGAAGCAATGAAAAACACATCAACAGCTTACGAACCCTAAAGCAAGCCCACTTCCACTCTGTACCGTCTTCCTTTCTCGGCTTCGGCATCTCCACTCCCCAGTAACTAACAATTCCCTTTTCATTTTTACCTCCACCACCGGCGGCCGCCGCTCCCGACGCCGTCTCCGGCTGCTTCTTCTCCTTCAGCTCTTCCTTGTTCCCCAGCGCCACAGTACTCTTGTCCCTTACGCCCACCAGAGGAGCCCTAATCCAAGAGATCGTGGTCCGCACGGGCTCGCCACTACTGATCAGGTTGCCGTGAACGTAACCGCTCAAAGCTCCTCCGCCGGCAGCCTTGCCGGAAACGGAGCGAGCGGTTGCTGTGGAGAAGAGGCGGGGGCCGACGACGGCCAAGAGCCTAGTTCCACGGCTGCTCATCATCGTGATCAGAGAAAACAAATCTTCAGAATTGAAGCACGAGAATCGAGGAACGCGAGAAAATTGGAGATTCTTGGTAGGTTAGAGAGAACTTTTATGCGTGTGTTTTCTTGGCTGTTGCTCTTGCTATGTGTGACTGCGTGAAGGGTTTGGCGGTAGCTTTATATAGTTCTTGGTGGGCCTAAGTCAGCTGGGTCATTTGTCCGTGATCTCACGCGCGTGGTTTTTCCACGTGTACTGATCGCAAACAGCCACGTGTAAATAACTGTGGCCAGCCACTCATGTTTTATTTCAGGTTTGTGGGACCACTCGTTGTGGTTAGCAACTCTAAGCACCGATTCCAGAACCTTCTTCAGTTGACGAAAATACCCTTCCGCCTACTATATATTAGCCGTCATTTGAAGAATGGGGTGTCGAGGGTAGGTTGGTAATTAGACGTGGCTAGAATCTAGATCACGAGATATTATTTTGGAATTTCTTGGAGGCCAAGTTCTGGCACAGGTTGCGTGAGGTCCAAGAAGGAGTCTTTGAAGCATTGAATTGTTTGTCTGGTTGGCATTTTATTTTCCATGACGTTTAAAAATAAAAATAAAAACTCCATAATGTTTTTAATATACGTGATAAAATTTTGGTATGTGTCCAACTTCTCGTCAAAATGCCAATTAAATTGTAGGTCACAATGTCAATTATTAATTAAATTGTTGGTCAACATAATGAAACTGACCTAGTTGCTCTCCATCTCAAAATAGATTAGTAACAATTTTTTCGGTCTAATTTATGGGGTTTTTTAGCAAATTTGTAAACTCGCATTTGACACCTTTAAGCTGTTTTATCACATCTAAATTAATCCACATTTGAAAGTAAGTCACATAAAAGCGTATCCTTCTCCTCAGGATTATGTTGAACGGGGATCGGACATAAAGTTTTTTTTATTTTTTCTATTTATCAGTTGGGCTACACAACAGAGCTAGCTCTCCCCTATAAACCAAATAACTCACTCTTACCGCAGGGGCGGACCCAGAAATTTTAGTATGTGGGGTCAAAAATAAATTTTTGAACATACTTTGGGGTGTCAACTTGCTGTAAAAAAATTTACCGCTAAATATAACTATAAAATACAGTTTTTGAGACCTCTAAAAAAGTCTGAAGCGCTTAAACCGTTTGACCTAACCTATTTTGGTATGTAATTGAAGTTTTTTAGTTGATCTAACTTCAAATTTTAAATAACTAAAATTAAAATTATTTTGACAAACACATGCATCTTCCATACTATATTATTTTGGTATTCCCTTAAGTTGAGCTGAAAAATATTGCCCAATTTGACTTTCTGATTGATGTAGCCGTTCATTTTAGAATACATCTACTTTTGATGTATACTTTACGTGTGTTACATTCTAATTTACTATATAATATGGTATTTAAAACTGAAGTCTTAGGTGGTGAACATATTGATATATGGTCTTTGGTGGGAGATAAAATTGGAAGATTCTTATTTCATGGAAGCATCTTTTGACTAATTGGTTCTCTTGAAGCTCAACTTGATAAGTTGTTTCCCTCAGTTTTGTGAATACAAAGCTAGCTAATCCAACAATGCAAATCACACTGTTGTCTATTTCAAGCCATGTCTACACCTTTTTGTGTTGATGACTATGGCCTGTCCTCCACAACTCCAACAATCGAAATTGAATAACGGGAGATAATACAAACATTTATCTTGTTACATTTAAGATACATGTGTCTAACGTGAAACGATTTTGACCATCGAATTCAACAGATCCGTTTTCTTGAAGAAATTCATACGTAATCCGGCTCATGGTTGAAGCCGAAAGTAGTTATAGGTATGCAGTGGTTAAATAATGGGTCCACTGCGGGTGTCAATGACTTACTTAGATAAGTAGAGCCACGTGTCAGCTCCTGGGTGCGTATTAGGATTGACATTTTTTTTAATTTTGTTAATTCTTTTGCTTTTACGAGTTCGTTTGAGGTCCGATTTGACTTTCGTTTGAACGGTTGTGCTCTTTGCAATTCTTCAATATGAGTACCATATTGAGTATTTTTGGAGAATTCGAATTTTCTAATAACTTTGAGGTGTTCAAGTTCTTGATTGACTTGCGTTGAATAACACATTCTTTGTTAAGTTTCAAATTTGTGCCCAAATAGAATTTGAGTTCCTTGTTCGTTTTTAAGTTCCAAAGTGTACCCACAGTTTTGATGTACTGACTGTAGTAATATATAAACTTTTCTTTCAAAACCAAAGTGGTATCCAATTAGGGGGAGACAGTTTCTGTGTTGTCACATCCAAGTCTGTTCATTGTCAGCTTTTGTTTTTTCTTTTCCTTTTGCAGCCTTTTTGTTATTATTTAATTCAATCTATTCTCAACCCGCAACAATATCGATACTGGCATAACACTTATGTCGGTATCCATAGGTTGCTCATTATCTGGCTCAAGTCACTCTATGTACAAGCCTATTGTCTCCATCCATCCAATAAGAAGCCTCCACGTATCACACATGTAAAATACATGCAATATGACTACATGCTACAATCAGCCTCAATTGGTTGCATTTTAAAATCAATTGAATATTACCAAAACATGTTGGGGTCTAAACGTTTTGAATTCTTAAAAATATTAATTTAATATTTCTTTCACATTCACATATACAGACAACAAGAAATCTAGATCTTATTATGATACTTCATTAAAACGATGACTCCAACCAGTCTACTTCGAGAGAGAAAAATCTCTCTAAGATCAATATTGTCATATACATGCTTGGCATCTAAATATATTTTTTATGTTTTACAAACAATTTGAGTGGCCCAAATATTATTTGAAAATCTGTAGTACAGAATTGAAGCATTTGTTCATAATCCATGTCATGTGTGGTGACAAATGGTTAGTCAGGCCAACAATTTGGATGGTCTATGTTATATTATTATAAGAAATTAAATAGGGATAAGGTTTCCAATTACTTGGGCGATAGGGAAGAGAGACCCACACCACACCGCCAGAGGAGTAGATGAAAAAGTTTATCAAGTTGTATATTAGTGAGTCCAAAACGCAAATTCTACTAAATATCCATCAATAGTTGGGATAGGCATGGGCCTCTAGAGGCTAATATTGAAATGTACATGCTACAATTTAGACCTGATTATACGGAATTTGATATGACTTTAAGCCAATTCAATCTAATCCTACCAACTTCAAAGTCGGGTCTGGTCAAATTTATCTTGTGAAACATTTTTGGGCATTCCTCTCAAGCTGGATCTAGACAAGGCTTATTAACTCTAACCCGAACAAACAGACCTCTATTGAAGTCGCAGGGAGTAGTGTCTTCTAAGTTTTAGGCACAAAAAAAAAACTTGTAATGGGAATATAACATTGAAATCTAATAAAGCATTTCATGATCAAAATATAACATGTGTTGATAATTTAATTTCCATTTACTGTAATGTGTTGATGGCACCATTTTTACTACCTACAACTAGTATACAATTTACAAACTTGCATTCCCTCCACAAAATCTGATAAAAACATGGATTGCTATTACAGCAAACCATATATGGTAACATTTTAAGCAGAGGTGACAACTTTCAAGTCACCCAAATACAAGAACAAAACGTAAAAAGAAGGCGACCAGCAAGTTGATTCAGAACTGACCTATTCTGTGCAAGCAAATTACCATATGGAGAGCATTCGGCACTGTTATTCTGAAGAAGAAATCCAGTGGCATTCAATTTGGTGAAACTCAGCGAGCTAATTCGTTGGAGGTGAGCTTTTTCTAACACCGTAGCATTGGCCTATAGATTCAGGCATGAAGAAAGGGTGTAAAATTATTAGCCCACCTCTTGCATTTGCCATCAGAATAGGTCAGTTTCGTGTTGCTCTACCACTTGAAGCTGATTACGCAGCATGTTTGTGGATTTGAAAATGTAGTTTTGACTTCTCCAGATTTAGACCCTCTTTCTTCGCAGCAGATGAATTAGCTGCCGCCTTTTCCTTCATGGCTTCTTTTTCTAGTTTCTTCTTTTCAGCATCGGCTAGCCTTTCATTCTCTTCACGTGACTTGTTGAATGTCTTGACAAAGACGACCAATGTTTGCGTCACTGTGAAACAAAAGCAGAAAGGAGCACTCAGATGATCAAAATACATGCATACTTGATTTGGAGATACTAATATAATCGTCTCTAATAATCATGACCCATGTCGATGCAACCCTATACAGAATAAGTGAATAACTATGACCATTTACCAATTCAAAATAATGCAAACAACTAAAGACATATTGAAAGTTTTGTCAAACTGAAAAGGCGACGTCAAAGACTAGTTGAAAATATATTTGTAAACTTTGCCACACAAAAGTGGATCAGACGGGAGAAAAATGGACCTTGCTCAAACGGACACCGTGCTGGATCCTCTCCAAAGTACTGGGACAACGAATCTGCATTTCTTCCCTAGAGAATAGCATGTTGGGAATGTATCAGCAATGGAATGGATTTACAATGAATAGTCATGAACAATATAAGAAATAGGAGCTCACCACTTCAGCATACAAGGAGATAAGTGACCTCACTTCCGCTTCAGCAGTATGAAGAAAATTCTTCAATACCTGAACAAGTATCACGGCTCTAATAAATATTCAAGGACAAAACTCATGATGATAAACAGCTTTGGCATTCAAATAAAAAAAATGATATTGATAACGAAAGAAAAATCCTCGAATTCATGCCTACATCTTGTGAGAGCACTAGCCAATAATTAAAATTCAAGTTAAAGATGTTTAACATAAGCATCTACACACTAATTTGTGAGCACATCACTTGTCTGCTAACTGGTTAAAAGTATGCTACTGCTAGTATTGAAAAATGAAAATTTAAAGGTTCCTGTTCATCGGATATCTAGGCAACAAAAAAATTAAAAATAAATATATTGAAAACAGTTTCTAAACCAGAGCAAAAGAGTTCCTAAAGGAAAAATGCAACATTCCGGGGATATGCAATCAGAGAATCGGACACCTAAATCACATCATTAATAAAAATTAGATTAAATATAGATAACTTGTAACATTTTTACAAAGATGAATGGATCAGTCAACAAAAATTCTTCTTTATTGTATTTTTTTACTTTTACATGGCGATATATAAAAGTGGTCAAAATCTACTTTGCATGAGACGATTAAAATATTCTGTCAAAAAATATTATGTGCGAGAAATCCACTAATAATACTATATGATATCAGGTTGTATCTGTGAGCTCATAATCTACAGTCAATAGATTGCTTAACAATGTAACCAAGTGCCTAACCTTTTGAAAGCCTGCAGAAACAGCACCGTCATTTTCTGAAGCAGCAAGTTCTTGCTCAACCTTCTCAAGACCTTTACTCACAGCTTGCATTTCTTCAGCCAACATTTTCAATTGAATCTAGCATTTTAAGGCAGTAAACCATAAAGAATTAAATAAGAAGTTAAGAAAATTAGAATAATAAAGGGAGAGCTAATACCAGTACTACTTAAGTATACCTTAGAAGCCGCTTCCAAATGAACAAGATCCTTATCAAAATCGAGCAAGTCTGGCAGTTTCTCAGCAAGGATCTAATGAATAGAATACGGAAATAACAAAGTATGATGTAAATATCCAAAACAACATATTATACACAAGGATTTGCAAATGCAGATTAAACTGAAAACATGAAATTACTGGTACGGTAACTAGGACAAGAACATCCATGGCAAACAGATCTTAAAGGTGGGGACGCATTCGAAGTACACGTGTTTTATATTCTATACAATATAAAGTAATGTAAGACTGCATTACACGGAGTTATAGATATTAGAATGGAAGCAGTAATGTGCACTTGCCTTGCCCTTGAAAGCCTAAGAAACCATTTCACTAGACACATTGAATACATGTATGCATACCACAATGAGCAAACCAACAACTTTGGAGAGCTTAAACCTTAACAAATAAAATTTATAATATCCATAAATCATGGATAGAAGAATGGGAACTGGGTACAACATGAGCTGGTTCTGATCCACGTCAGTATAAACAACACAACTTACAAAATACTTACAAAGCACACAGCAACGCACAGACGGTTCACGAACCAAGAGACCATTGATGATTAAAAAAAGGCATTAGACAAAATGAGTAACATACGAATGCAATATATAATACATCTCAAAGATTAGTATACTAGCTATCATGTTTGCTGGACTCCATTAACAATAGCATTCTAGAGCACCGATAAATGTGGTGAAATGCTAATCATATAAAAACTATTAGAGGACCAACTCAATTAAGTAGCCAATGACTTTTTCCTGAGGGAAAAGATTCCTCAGGTAGATAAAATTATTCAGATGCCCAATTATATTTTAAAACTCAAACATGGCCTTTACGTGCAAACCCATGTGCCATTGCACGTGGCTCAAGCACACCTGATAGTTGAGAGTGTAATTATAGTTTTATATTAAGTCCTCTACGGGATTATATGGTTACCATCACAAATTTGTACAAACCATAATGATTAAAGAATTTTTAAATATTGAGGGAATAAATACAACGATATTTTGGGATAAACTATTAGTGAAAACCTAATCAAATGGAACCCAGTCACATAAACCTACATTAAAGGAACAACACTAGACTATATAAAATATGGGGAGCATAAAACCCTTAAACCACAGTACTTCCAATTGACCATGCAAACATTTGATCTGAACTGTCAAGATTCCTAAGTTGCGCAAATAGTTCATCTTGTACTTGAATAAAAGAAACTAGACGAGCATAAAATGAGTAAAAACAATTATAGTGCAAACATCTGACTGAAACTCTCAAGATTCATACCTTGCACAAGTAGTGCATTAAAGTCATTTTATTGTTTCTTGCTCGAGTATCAGACAACTTGAGAAGGCTGTCCAATTTGAAACCTACAGCTGAACCTGCAACACAAGGATGTGCAAACCACAAATCATTATGACAGAAAAGTCATATAAAATTTATTAACAAAATAAATAAATAAAAACTGAGGTACCTCGTGCAGTGCCCTGATTCAAAGCATTCCCTAGAGTGAGAATTGTCTGCATTATCTGACGCAATTTGACAGATTCTTTGACCTGCAATTATGTAAATGATATTCAGATGCTTGATTTATAAAGTAATTAATAGTGACTACTTCTTTGAGAATCATCAATTTTGGTATTACCTCTCTAGCAGCATCATTAATCGTATTAAGGTTAGACCTCAAGTCATTCACCTGAAACAAATCAAGGCTATAAGATTTAAATTCCACAAATAAATAATAGCAAATTGCATAATGAATAGCCAACCTAAGAACAATATACCTGACTAGAAAAGGTAATTTTAAAAGCAAATACTCGTAACTTGGGTTCTACTCGTGGAACCTTCATTAGCTCCAGGAAAAACTGAAACAATTATCAAACATAATGTATGTTAGCAATCAAAATAAATGATGATGTATGCAATCGAGAATGAGACTAGGGCATACGAAAGAACCTGTTCACACTTCCCAAGCATTTCCTTGTTGCCCGTATAATTCTGAGGATGTAACCAAAATGAGTAATAACAACAAAATAAACAATGAAATGCAACAAAAGATGATACTAACTAATCTAAAAGTATGAACCCAGTAAAATGGATAAATACGACATTGAGAAACAATGAATGAAGTGGTTTCATTATACGTAATTAAAATTTACTCTGGTAGGAGACTTTCATCCATAGTAATCAATTAATATAAATAGACCGACATTCTCTGATATCCCACTTTGAAATCCTACTCCCCCTGTCCAAAAAGAGTGACCACTTTCTCTAAAATTGTGTACCAAAATGATTACCAACTTTCCTTTTGCGTAAATTAGTTGTGGATGAATTACCAATAATGACCCTAAAATAATATAGTTAGAACCACTTGAGTTTAAGTTAAAACACTAATCAATTATCCTTAATTTTAGCGTATGTGTATACTAAGTGGACACTTATTTTGAGATAGATGTAGCAATATCTATACTTAGCAGCATAAGGAGTAAGATTGATCTCAAATTATACATACTGCTAGGCATCAAAATAAACAAACATAGGATGTAATGTCAGAAATGGCAAGAACAGATTGAAGAGAACGTAACACATATACAAGCAAGCAAACATGCACACAGACTAGAGAAGAGAGGTTACCCTGAGCGTCTCCATTTCCTCCTTAGTAGGGCAGAACTTAATGAGGTTCTCAACCTGATCAATGTCTAGAGTTGCAGAATCTAAGGCTAGAACAGCATTCTGGAAACAAAGATGAATAAACTTAGACATTATTGTCGCCAAAGGACCAATAGGTTATCAATGCAATTTATTATTTGTCAAGAACAGCAAATCTAGCGGTCAACCTAAATGAACAAAAGTTGAAGACGAAAACAAACAAACTTGGTTAAATGAAAAGGCAAATAATTTTTTTTTTAAGTTTGTTGAATATGCAGTGTGAATAAAAGGGAAAGATAAACTTACAATCATATCTGAGAGAGGAATTTTTATTTTTGTGAGCATTATTTCGCAGTTATATGCTCTACGCAAGTCAACCTAGCATAAGGAAACACAAGAAGAAATATCAAATGATGAAGACAGCAAATGGATAAATTAATAGTTAATATGGAAAAGAAAGGACAAATTCATTATGTCAAAATGGGATGTCTTTATTACGCTATCTGTAATTATTTATTTTTGAGACTTGAGAGATTACAAACTTGGGGATAGGGCCATGGGGGGAGGGGGGGATTTTTCTTGGAAGGAGTTAAACCATTGATGCAAATGCTCATTGATGGATAATTCAAATTCTTTTAGTCTGAATTCATTGTAAGGGTTGTTCAATTTCAGTAGCTTAGTTATAGCCAACACATTTGGCCTTAGGCTTTTTTACTTTGTATTATATTTATGACCCTTTGGTCCATAGATATTACAGTCTTGTATGACCACTTCCCGTAAACATAGTGCATCCCTTTTCTAGTTGTTTTCTTTGATAAAGGACAATAGGATATTCTGAAACCTTTATCCTAGTAGTTGATTCCTATTTAAAATATACAGGAGTAGCTTAAATATATACAGGCTTGATCAAATATTTATTTTTACTTCTATCTTCCCCATATTCCCAATATAAACACTTACAGAAACTTAAATTAAAAATAACAGCTTACCAATTGCACTTTCTCGGGTTTGTTAATGTTAGTTCCACGTCTACCCACACCTTTGTTAGGACCACTCCCATCTGAAGCAGAAGCTGCTGAGAACAAACTTTCAAGTTCTGATATATCTATTTCAGGAGGCCTACATAAAACTTTAATCATGTTAAAAGAAGAAGACGACTAAAACGCAGGCAAATATCCAAACGCAGGACTAGATGGTAACAAAGAAAGAATGATTGAAAACAGAAATGAGTGGTGAAAATCTTCAAGAAAAATGCATATTTGAGTACTATGTAAAGATCTTTTCAACTATTACTAAATAGTTCATGCAGTGTGCATTGTTTAACTTTTCCACCAAAAGAAGATATCATATCAATAAAGTAAAATAATATCTAAATTCTTCATTGCACGCACCTTGTCTGGCTATCCTGTTTTGGGGAATCAGCCCACAGACTCCCTTGCATTGCTCGAGTAACTTTCACCCAGTGCAAGGGCTTCAATGAACTTTTTTTAGGGGCATTAGAAACAGCACCAGAGCCTCGACCTCTACCACTAGTAACCCCTAAAGGTCTTCCCCTTGCAGCAGATGTAGGCGGTGGCGCCTTTGCTCCAGGTGCTGGGGGTGGACCAGGTATCACACTAGAATTTTGTGGTGGCGGTGGAGGGGG
>JAYMTF010004455.1:0-13125 GCA_036897485.1 Pelargonium nanum | reverse complement strand
TCGGATAAAGAAGTAACATGATAAACATACTTCCGACGCATATGTCATTTGAGAATATCGTTGATACTATGTTTGAAAATTTGAGACAATACTTATATTATCACAAAATATATAGAAAAAAGGTTTGTCTATCATGTGCAATACTTATATCATAGATAATATAAGTATTGTCTCAAATTTTCAAACATAGTATCAATGATATTCTCAAATGACATATGCGTCGGAAGTATGTTTATCATGTTACTTCTTTATTCGATAAATATATAATCTAGTCGTGCCAATAATGACATGCATATAAAGACAGATTTTACATGTAAATTAAACAAAATCAGATCAAACATGTATAGGCTCATGTAACAAAAAGTTATAGCGGACTTATTGTGACACCTTTCACCGTGTCAAACATAGTATTATAGGTCATGTCAGTGAAAATCCATGTACCACTAACTTACTTATAAATTTCAAATAAGTTAATTTGATCTGAATATGAAACTTTTGTACTTCGAAACGATTTTGAATTGATTTGAAAAATGTCTAATCCAAACTTGACCGAAAATGAGTGGTTTGTAAGACCCAAAAATTGAGCGGATCTTTCTAATGCGATACAAAAATGTAAAAACGTGGGTCAAGTTTCAGGCTCTTATTCGTTCGATTTTAAATTAATTTTAACTAATTAACTCTTATTTTATAAAATAAATAAGTACAAATTAGATAAGAAGGGTTCAAAAAGAGTGATAATTGAATAATTAATTTTAAATCTCATGAGAAAAATGATGACACGTGGATTAATAGTATAAATAAAATCACATGCAATGTCTTCCCGCGCAATTAAATTTTGATCACCAACGGTAGGTGGGACAGTTACTCATATTCTTCAACTGTTTCCAAACACATGTTTAATGATTTAGCGGTTGGTTTTGCTTTTCAATTGACTTTTGTGGGTTCGTAGGTTTTTTTTATCTGTACATGAGAAATTGTACGATCCGAATCGAGCTATGCACCAAATTAATCGAGCCAAGTCAATGTATGACCAAAGAAACACACTCATACTGCTCGATATAAGACCAATACGTGACCGTTCAATGAAATAAATAAATATATGATGAAAGAAACTTACACAAACTGGTCAACATATGACCAATTTGTAACTGTATAGCGAAATAAATCAATATATGATTTAAGAAGCAGACACTCAAATTGGTCAATATATAACCAGTTTGTAACTGTCCAGTGTTTTTAATCGATATATGAACAAAGAAACAAACACTCACGTTGGTCAATATATGGCCAATTTGTAACTGTCCAGTGAAATAAGTCAATATATGATCAAAATATTACTTATTCAGACTAGTCGACTCTCATTGAATTATGAAACATTAATTAAACGTTGTGCGGTTGTGCCTAGTTAATGACCACATGTTGGAGCTTTTGGACAAAGTACACTCTTTTAGAAACCTCACAAATTCCGCCTCGCGACACTACATCAGAGCTCCTCCCTATGATACTAATATGGCGACGTTATTGTCACATCATTACATCAATATCGTTACGACGTACTTTATGAGATTTATTTTACGCCCTTTATACTCTCGTGAAATACAAGTCGAGTTTCTAATATATACGATGGGACGATGGGTCCACCAAACAAGAATTGTATTAATTTATATATGCTATATAAATTAAATTATCTCCAACATTTAAACAACTAACTAAAACATCATATTCATTGTATCTTCTATACACTGTACTTACATGATCATGACCTTGAATCACACTGTCCACAAAGACAAGGAGCAATAAATATTTTGCCAGCAAATATACATTATACACATAACATATGTCTGCAAAAAATATTCATAGTTTAAGCCATTAATGGCTTTCGTTTTCTGGTTCCAATGCAATTAATTGTGTGCACTTGAATTTGCCAGATATAATTGATAGTAACTGTCTGATAATATTATGGTTTTGGTCCAACTATATATTCCATGCTGAGCTGTGCACATTAATTAGATTCACACGTCAATATTTAATTTCAACAACTTAAAATTGTATATTATATGTTTATTTTGTGTAGTTGTATTTAGAGTTATGTTGGTGAACTTACTATTTAAATGGTGGAGTAGTTGATTTTATGGATATGGATACAATTAGACATTGTATATACTTTATAAATAAATGTGTGTATAATTTAAAAATTGTTTAACTTTTATAGCCACAATTCGTCGTTCTGTAGTACAATTATTGTATGTTGGTTAATTATTCGTTGAAGTTACCATGTGAATAATGAAGTTGTTTGCTATTTATTTTTAGCGCAAAAAAAAAATTGTAACTTACTACTTCAAATAAGATAGTATCAAAGGCAAGTTTGACAAAAAAATTAGATGTTTCAGTTTGTTATATGTAAATTTAGCCAGTAGATTACTGCCGTTCTAAAACTCAAGAACAATAGATCTCGGAAACCTTTGATATAATATATATATATATGTGGTTTTTTCCTATTACAACGTTTTAGTGATTGAGATGATCAACCGACTATTCTTATAGAAAGTAAAGGTAGCAAAAGTTAGTATGGGTCGGGTTCAGGTTGATGAATCCTAACCTGACCCTATAGGATTGTATGGTTGATCAGGTTAGGGTCGAGTTTCAAGTTTTAGGCATAAAATGAATTGTACCCAACTGAATTCGACCCATTTTTTTGGATTAGCAATTTCAAACACGAACCCGACTCTACAGGGGTTGGGTTTCGGGTACCTTTTGCCATCTCTAGGCCACAACATTGGAGAGCATCTTGGGCAAGTAGAACTAGGTCCTCACACGTGCCATAAACTGAAGCACTTGCTAAGCTAACTTGTTTCACAAGCTATTGGTTACTACTTCACAGGCCATAGTTTCAAGATTGTAACTGATTTTGCAATGACTGGCCCAAGTGCTCAATGTAAGGCTCATTGGGCCTATATTTGCAACATTAGAGTTTGCTATATATAAATTATAGTCCGATAGAAAAATTAGAGAAAAAAGACTCTCAGCCAATAAATCATGACCAATTAGGTGATGCCACGTCAACTATTTACACCCATACCCGCCCCAATGAATTTTTGGCGCAGAGCGTCCCGCCCGAATCCGTTTTCTTTGTCTCTTGGCTGAGATTCCTGATACTCGAAAAATTATCAAAAAAACATATGACTATTTTGGATAATTTTGCACTATTGCTATGTCTAATAGAAATAAAGGTTGTAGTTATGAAGATGCTAAATAAATTTTGTACAAAATCATGTGATAACTAATAAGTTGGTCTTTAACATTGGATGAATAATTACTCAAGTATTAATATGAGATACATGATATTATCGTCTCGTGAATTTGTGCAGGCGACTTTTTAAATACAAAGTCGTCACATTACTGGTATTGGAATATGTGACTAATAAGAGTTTCTGAAATTTGAGTTCTGTAACTTTTTATTGTTTGTTGACTTACTTTTATACACCTTTTTTTGGGACTCAATAAAAAAATATAATAATAATTAATACGACTTTCAATGTGCTTTAGTATACGTGTTGACTTATCATGTATATCATCACCAAAGCCTATAAGTTAAACTCGAACCCACGATAACTTTAACCAAGTCGAAAATTTGTGAATATGGGTCATAGAAAAGAAAATCCATCAACATTAAACCGGGTCGCTCAAATCTATACATTTTGCATGTAAAATCTGAAACTTACTCAGAGCTTCCAATCTGTAATCCACAATTCACACGATTCCAGATTCTAGATCTTTCGTATTGAATTTAGATTGGGTCATTTAAACACAAACTTGTTTAAACTTGTCATCAACCATGACTCAAATTCACTTAATTATACAATAATCACAAATTAACAAATTGGACTACATTAATATTTTCCATTAGTTTCTTCAGACATTTTAAGAAATAAATTTAATCTGTCAACCTCAACTCAACAAATTATCCTCAAAACCTATTTAAATGGAATAAAATAACATTGTTTATAATATTTCTAAACCCAATTAAAATACTAAAATACACTATTTATTTTGGTATTATCTCATATTCCAAACCAGACACCACCTCTCTCGCCCAGTTGAATTCGGACCACACCACACGCGCCATTTTCGGTGCGTATATATAAACCCCCACATCCACATCTCCTCTGCACAAAGAATTTTCACTACACTACACACACACTGTGTGTTCAACACACAGATCCGCACAATCGGCGACAGCGATTTCGATAACGATAGCGATCGAGATTCGAGAGAACAGTCCTCAATCCTCATGGAATCGACCGGCGCCGGAGATCGCAGCACCACCGCCGACGACGCGGTGGTGCGAGACGGTTCAGATCAAGGCACTGCGAGGCGGCGGAGGCTGACGGAGGACGGCGGAGGAGACGCGGCGGCGGCGGCGGAGGCGGAGGAGTCGGTGGAGAGGATCTTCGAATCGAAGGAGGTTCCGTCGTGGAGGAACCAGTTGACGTTCAGAGCGTTCTTCGTGAGCCTGGTGCTGGGGGTTTTGTTCACATTCATAGTGATGAAACTGAATCTGACCACCGGAATCATACCGTCGCTCAACGTCTCCGCCGGACTGCTCGGTTTCTTCTTCGTGAAGACGTGGACGAAGCTTCTGGAGAAGACTGGACTCCTCAAGCAGCACTTCACGCGCCAGGAGAACACCGTGATTCAGACGTGCGTCGTCGCCACCTCCGGCATCGCCTTTAGCGGTGAGTTCGATTTTTACCGAAACTGAATTGAATTAATTATATGATTAAGAGAAATTAATGAGCAGGTTCATAGATTATAGTAATAATACATTTTTCATTTTTCAATTCTGCATGAAATTTGATTTTGAAAATAAATTGGAAATATATTTATTTCGCGTATTTGGTCATAAATTGGAAAATGATGTGTTGGTCATCTATTTTTGAATTTTTTTTACGTTGTTTCCTCAATTTTATGTATTTTAATAATATTAAATTTGAAAATGCAATTATAAACAAAGTTTAACATGCAAAATAAAATAAAGTCATTCATATTATGGAGTCAAATTTTGAGCTCGGACTGAAAATACGTTAATTGAGAACACGTATATTTTAGTTCCGTATAGCTCGAAAAAATACAAATCGAATTTTGAGTGTATGCGAGTTAAAATAGTGAGCTCCATAAAAGTGCAAGGGAATCTTTTAGAATCTTAGAAGGGTTTGACCCAATTGAATATTCCTCCATAGATTTGCCGCTATGAATATTTTATAGTTTTTATATTATTTTGTCAACACCTTTGTTATTAATATATTGTATGCCTTTACGATTAAAATAATAACAAATGCAATGGAAGGAAAAAATGTAGGTATCACACACGGATGAGTTATGATTCGACCCGAAATGACCAACTAATTTTGGTTAAAAAATTAATAAAAACAAATGTTCATTTGGAAAATTATTATAAAAAAATTAGACTAGGATAAATAGGATTAATTACCATTTTGCAAAAATAAAAATGGAAGACTGATCCAAATTGCATCTATTGTCCTTTGAAGAAAAACAATCAACAAATAAAAAGGCCTTTAGTTTCAAAATTGGATAAAATGTAGTACATTTTGTTATGATTTCGGTAAAAAATAATTCCAGAATTAACCAAAACGAAATAAAAATAAAAATGAAATAAAGTAAAATTAAGATATTAGAATATACATCCAAAATATTGAGTTAGTACAATGACAATAAGACAAAATATTGAGTTAGGTCCATGGAAGTTCATAAACTTTACTACTTTTCTCTGTAGCTTATCTTATTGTTTAACAACTCTATTGCATAAATTTGAACAGGTGGTTTTGGTAGCTACCTCTTTGGAATGAGTGAAATAGTAGCCAAACAATCACCAGCAGCTACTGATGCACATAACATCAAAAACCCACATTTGGGGTGGATGATTGGCTTTCTTTTTGTTGTCAGCTTCCTTGGCCTCTTCTCTGTTGTGCCTCTTCGGAAGGTATATACACACACAATTCTTAAGTATTTGAATTAGAATTTTTGGAACGAAAAGAATGAGAATAAGAGTAAGAATCTCATTTTAAGTAGTTTTCTTAATTAAATAAATAGATTGAACTTATTCAACACTCTAAAACACATTGATGAGTATGACTTTATGTAACTTATATGCACTAGTATAACAAATATAAATTATCAAGTATTATTGTTGAACGTGTATATTCTTAGCTGGTCGTGTCTATACTTTTATAATAGTTATGTGTTTCCGTATCTACGTCGTGTCTATGCAACATAGGTTTTATCTTTATTGTAACTATATATGCTGGTAAACTCTATTGTAGATCATAGGTTTTATCTTTATTATAACTATATATGCTGGTAAACTCTATTGTAGATCATGATCATAGACTTCAAATTGACTTATCCAAGTGGCACAGCTACTGCTCACCTTATCAACAGCTTCCACACTCCTCAAGGTGCCAAACTAGCAAAGTAAGTATTTGATGCTCCTCTCAAGGATATTATTTTCTCTCACTAAGATAGCATTTGGATCATAAATTTTGTGAGAATCAAGAATTGAAATGAGAGTGGAAATCTAATAATTCATGTTTGTGTTAAGGCTCTTTGTCATGAAAATGACTTTTGAAATGTGAATTTTATAATTTCCATGTTACAATTTGATTCTCATTCTCATTCCAATATTTATAGGAAGCAAGTGAGAACATTGGGAAAGTTCTTCTCCTTCAGCTTTATGTGGGCTTTCTTTCAGTGGTTCTTCACTGCAGGAGATGACTGTGGATTCGTACAATTCCCAACATTTGGTCTCGAAGCCTATCAAAATAAGTAAATATTTTCATAAACTTTTCTTGTGCCAAATTTTAAGCTTCCAAGCTTTCATATACATTCACTTCAATTTTCTCTATGATGGCTACAAAAACAGGTTCTACTTTGATTTCTCAGCTACTTATGTTGGTGTTGGGATGATCTGTCCTTACCTTATCAACATCTCTCTGCTAGTTGGAGCAATCCTCTCTTGGGGCATCATGTGGCCTCTCATTGATAGACAAAAAGGCAACTGGTATTCTGCAGATCTCCCATCAAGCAGCCTCCAAGGCCTGCAAGGTTACAAGGTAACTAACTAACTTCCCAAATTTTATATAACTACGCTGAAATATACGCGTTTTTCATTCATCTACTCTGAACTTTTGTGGGGTCACTTAATTGTCCTCGGTCGCTAAGAGTAATAACATTTTGGATAAAAGCCTATTTTACACTTCAAATTTTCAAAAAATGCCAAATTATGTGCACTCTAACTTTTGAACTTTATTTTGGCATCACTTAACTATCCTATGTTGATAAGAGTAAAAATTCAATACATGTTATTTTTCACACGAATACAATGTTATGCAGCATTAGGTTGTTTATGGGGTTAGTTGTTTACAAACACTCAATTTTTGAACAGATTTAGCTGTTTCTGATGACCAGAAACTGCAAAAATGTACACTAAACTGCACAATTGCATTTTATGGTGGCCGGAAACAGCACAAAAATGAAGTTTGGAGCTTCAAAAATGTAGTTTTATGGTGTTTTTGGCCACACAAAAAGTCCATTTTCAATGCATATTGTGGCTGACATCTTTTTTATTTTTGATTTTTCGTCCTCTTTGATTTGAAACAAGAAATAAACACTTTATCCTTTGATTTTTACTATCACAGGTGTTTATAGCTATAGCCATGATCCTCGGCGATGGCCTCTACAACTTTGTGAAAGTGCTTAGCCGCACAGCAATAGGCTTGTACCACCAATTTAAGAAGAAAGACACAAATCCCCTCCCGGTTTCCGGCGCCCCCCCGCCTCTGATCAAGCCGGACACTTTATCCTACGACGACCAGCGCCGGAAAGAGCTCTTCCTCAAGGACCAAATTCCCAAATGGTTTGCCAATGCTAGCTATTTCGGCATTGCAGTTGTGTCCATGCTCACAGTTCCTCACATCTTCCCTCAGCTCAAATGGTATCACATTTTCGTCATATACATTATCGCCCCGGCCCTCGCCTTTTGCAATGCCTATGGTTGCGGCCTCACGGACTGGTCGCTAGCTTCCACTTACGGGAAGCTAGCGATCTTCACGATCGGGGCGTGGGCCGGGGCGAGCCACGGGGGAGTCCTCGCAGGCCTGGCGGCCTGCGGGGTCATGATGAACATAGTCTCCACCGCGTCCGACCTCACGCAAGACTTCAAGACAGGGTACATGACCTTGGCTTCCCCTAGAGCCATGTTTGTGAGCCAGATCATTGGGACGGCAATGGGGTGCGTGATCTCCCCTTGCGTCTTCTGGCTCTTCTACAAGGCGTTTGACGATCTCGGGGTCCCGGGATCCGAGTACCCCGCCCCCTACGCCCTCGTGTACCGCAACATGTCGATACTCGGGGTGGAGGGTTTCTCGGCCCTCCCGAAGCACTGTCTTTTGTTGTGCTACGTGTTCTTCGGGGCGGCCATTTTGGTGAACGGGATAAGGGATTTCTTGGGGGAGAAATGGGCTCAGTTTATCCCGCTCCCTATGGCAATGGCGATCCCGTTCTACATCGGAGGGTACTTTGCGATCGATATGTGTGTCGGGAGCTTGATATTGTTTGTGTGGAGTAGGGTTAACAAGGCTGGAGCTGAGGCATTTGGGTCTGCTGTGGCTTCTGGGTTGATATGTGGAGATGGGATTTGGACATTGCCTAGTTCAATACTGGCTTTGGTTGGAGTGAATCCACCAATCTGCATGAAGTTCTTGTCCAGGTCAGCAAATGATAAGGTTACAGCTTTCTTAGGTTCTTGAATAATCTTGCATTTTGGTTCATCAGTTTCTTGATTCTTTGGGGATTGGTTGTAGGGTTTTAGGGTATTGGTTTGTTAACTTTTTTTGTTGATTTCAAATTGGGCAGTCCATGTAAATAAGTTGTTTAAGTTTGTTGTTTTTCTCTGATACATGAATTCCATTAAAATAGCTTAGTTCAGCACTGGTTTGGGTCGGATCTGTCTCTACGAAAAAAAAAAAAACGAACAAACTCGCACATCTTTCAAATCAAATTGGTCTGGTCCGTGATTCTTTTCAGCCCGGTAAAAAATAGTCTCAAGATACGTACAAAACTGGATCCTATCACAATGTATCAATATATTTTGGACACAAATGAACCTATTTTTCCTAGTTCACTCTGTTCATGTTCTTTTCTCGCATTTGAATCCGTCTTATTCAAGGAAAAAGAACACTCGTAGACAGACAAAAAAAAAAAAATACATAACAATACTATTCCGTCCTATATAATTTTTCCTTTAAAATCTGCTCGGTTCATTGGAGACTTCTATTTCCCGAAAAAAAAAACAATGCCACAACATAACTTGTGTAATGCACAATTTTCCACAAGGCTCTCTCCTTACACTCATAATTCAAGAAAATACGGTGAACAGTAAGACTCAAGAATGCATATACCTATAAGATTAGTACACACCAAACCTAATAGCATTTCACATACTTTAGTAATTGAAACTCGCAATTCCTCGTCAATTAGTGGATAACCGGTTTCAGGGGATGAGCTCGCAGTTTAGACAGATCCAAACTCGCATCCAGCTCTTCGTCCAGCTCCCCCACAACGCTTCTGCAAAATATGACGGGATTGTTCATAAATTACAGGATATCAAATGAGTGTGCGCTGATAAATATTGAACTTGATAATAGGAGATAAGTTTAGAGTAGAACACGTACATGTTGTCGCCCCTTATGATGTACAAACCTAATACGAGTTGCTGGACACCTTCCTGTGAATCAAAATACACATAGTAAGCAAATGTTTCTAAATTTGTCCCAAAATGGGTCTCATAAAAAATTGTCCCAAAGTGTCTTGTGTCTCTAAATTTTGTCCCAAAATGATTGTATTCTTTCATTTTCAAGAGAATCGACACTGACTAACCAAGTCACTTCTCTTTATTTTACTTTTAAAAAGAAATACAAGACACTTATTTTGGGATAGATGAAGTACTATACACATATATGGTTGTGACTATGCTGAAAAACTTGGAATAATGAACTTTAGATTCATGTAAAAAACCAAAAATATGCAATCATAGAAATGAACACAGTTTACATACCTTGGTTGAAAAAACACGTTCATGAGATTCATCAAGAATTATATTTGTCGCCTGGTCAAAACCTCTCAATACCCCCTAAGAAAGAAATTAACATAGTAAATAAAAATGATATAGAGTTTTCATGCGCAAAACATTGCTAATATGGTTTACATTGCAGAACTCACCACTATGTTTCGCCCATCATTTGTAATAACCGAAATAGTTTCTGCCGAAAACCAAAGGCTTCATAAGTAAAAAGTGAAAACTACCACTATTACTTGCAAATCTCTATAGTCAGCAATGAAAAAATGTATTTGATGAAATCGTTATGTTTATATAAACATGATAACAAGGGACAATGTTATACTCATCATTTTAAAAAATCCACAAAACAGGAGTTATTTATGAAAGAACAATGCAAGAAATAGAGACGGATTGAGGTATCAGTGGCATACGATCTACAAGAGATTCAAGTCCAGGCCCAGTTGACATCGTGCAAGATTCCAACAAAAGAAGCTTGATTAGCGCTTTAGTGTACCGATTTTGACCCCTTCACAGAGCTTTCTGCGCACAAAATCCGCCACACTTTCAAGGTAACTTTTCAAGTTCAAATAAATGGAAAGAGAGAGTCAAACAACACATTTATTATAGGAGTAAGGAGTTGGGACGAAAACCTAGTGTACATATAAAAAGAGTCAACCAAGGTAATTTTACTTCCAATTTAGAAAAGAGCAATCTCTGTATCTCACTTGGTAGCACTTACTGATTCTCAAAGGCGTCTAGACCAACAATTTTCTGTACTTCACACTACACCCGAATTAATTGTTCTCTCAGCTCTCACTATATCTGAGAAACACTAGTTGAACCTTTCAAAATACACCACCAATAAACAATAAATTAATCACACAAATTTGGTTCGGGAATTTTAACAAACAGTTAGTGTGCATCTTCCAAATACTAGCACATACAAACACATTCCAATCGAGCTTATTGCTCAAACCCTAGCTTAATTTTTCAGAATACAAAACAGTTAACAAGAAATTAATAATACAATTCGGTTCGGGAATTTGAACAAGCAGTAGGTGTACATCATCCAAACACTAGCTCATACAAACACATTTCAATCGAGCTCAAACCCTAGTTGAATTTCAAATACATACCAGTTAACAACAAATTAATAATAAAATTTGGTTCGGGAATTTCAACAAACAGTTGGTGTGCATCTTCCAACCACAAGTACATACACACACATTCCAATCAAGCTAATTGTTCTCACAATAACCGTCAAACCCTAGTTCAAACTTTCAAAATACCCAACGGTTGACAAGAACTTAAATCAACCATTTTGGTTCGGGAATTTTAACAAACAGCTGGTGTTCATGTTCCAAACACTACACATACACATTCACACTCATATAGATTCTGTAAAATAAACAAATGTTATAATCTTAGAAACCGTACCTTTCGAACGTTGAGAGAAACGAGAGCTCTTTGGTTTTTGAGGTTTCTGGTTTCGGCGAGAAACGAGAGCTCTGTTTTTTCCGTTTTCAATTTCGCGGTCAGGTTTATATATCGCACGCGCTCAGAGAGAAACCTAAAATTGGGCCTGGGACTGGTCATGGGCCTGTTAATGGGCCTAGGCCCAATGATACGAATCTATGTGGGCTTGGACCAAAACAATTTAAATTTATTTCTAATGGAATCGAATTTGGGCTGTGTTCAGGGCCCGTTACCTATGAGCTCTTCAATGGGACGATTTTTTTTTTATTTTTTTTACAAACTCAAAATCGGGTTTGGAAGCACTATTTCAAACCGATTCGAAAGAGTTTCGAGCTTTGGATCAAACATTTTACGAGTCAAATTTATGATTTTATGCGGATTTTTTCAACCTAACCTCATAAAAATATGGATCGAGTTTCAGGTGCTCGTAGTTCAGGTCTAGATTGCAATATCTCACTTTACACATGGTTAATTGTCAAACTCTTTATTTAATTATTTACTTATATTAATAATTCAATTTTTTACCTGTTAATTTGATTGTGAAATGAGAAAGTCTTGGAAGACAATTAAGTATTTAGTTGATAATATACCAATTAGGCTATGATGATGATTACAATGCCCAACATCAAGGACTATTTTGGGGGGTTTCAATTTTTTTATATTATCTATATTGAGTACTTTAATTTATTATTTATTTATTAAATTATTTTTGCTATGTGCCTCATGGCCTATAGATGGCAATTTGGGGGTCTATAAAATGGACCAACCTCCATTCATTTAATGGAATGTTTGTTAAGTCTTTATACAACTCATTTTCATTACATGAGATTATAAAATTTGTTTGGAAGTTAATATATTGTGATAGAGGAAATCTTAATTTCACGAGCAAACGTTTCTTGAGAAATTGTGTTTCGGATTGGGCAAACACGACCCTGACACAACCTACAACCCGAAATCGCAATTTTAGATCAATTTTGACTAAAATAATTCAAATTAAAATTAAGGACGTATTCAAAACATGAGTTGCCACATCTACATGAAATAGACTTATCGGGAAAAACGCGCACATTTTACACGTAAACTTGATCAGAAACTCAGTCTTTTCAAGTTAGCTATGTGTGAAACATTTCAAACTGAATTTCAACAATTCGACTCAAAATTCGAATTACAAACCCTCGTTTAACCGAAAAATAAGTATTTTTTTTCTTCTCTCGATTTAAAAGAATAGTTTAAAAACCTAAAAAAAGAGGGCAATAAATGGAGTGTCCAAAAAGGCACAGGTCCCATGACTATTTTGAATACAAAACAGCCCTTAAAATCTGGTGAAAATGTGGGTATTTGTGACCATACAGATCCTTTCCTACAGGGTTTGATTCGGAATTCGGGTCCACAAAGAACTGTAAAAAAAAATGAAAAATTAGATTTTGGGACAGTATATTTTGAATAATTACAGAGATGGACATGAAAAAAACAAAAAAACACAAACACAGCCCGCTTTAAATGCGGGACAGACA
>JAYMTF010004454.1:0-13127 GCA_036897485.1 Pelargonium nanum | reverse complement strand
AGGCAGCGAGGAAGATGTGATAATTATCTCTACTGTCCGAAGTAACGCGAATGGTTCTGTGGGTTTTCTTTCCAATATCCAAAGAGCAAACGTGGCGCTGACCCGAGCAAGGTATAATTAGTATCACATCTCATTCATCAGTACTATTCATCAATTCTTGGATGGAGGTTATGTAATTAACTAGCTCACATTATTCTATGCAGGTATTGCCTTTGGGTATTAGGAAATGGAGCAACTCTAGTGAGAAGTGACTCTGTTTGGAAGAACTTGGTTATGGATGCAAAAGACCGAGGATGTTTCTTTGATGCTGAGAAGGATGAGAAATTGGCTCAGGCTATTACAGCTTCATTGGTTGAGCTTGACCAGCTCGATAAATTGCTCCGAACAGACTCTCCTCTGTTCAGAAAGTCGAGATGGAAGGTATGCGACCTTGTAGTCTTATTACTTTAATCAGTAAAGCTAATGCTAACCATAGTTTTCAAATCAGGTTTGTTTCAGTGACGAGTTCTTGAAATCCATGGCGAGAATGAAACATGTAGGGATTCGTAAGGAAGTAGTATCTCTACTAGAAAAGATCTCAGGTGGTTGGCGTCAAACTGATAAGAACAATAACTCTATTATCACGGACGGGTTTTCATGTCAACTTTTGGAGAAGTACAAGATCAATGATTCACTAAGTCTCGTTTGGAGTATAGACATTCTCAGGGAAGATTCACATTACGTCCAAGTTGTGAAGGTTTGGGATATTGTTCCATTCACTGATATTACGAAACTAGCAAAGCGTCTTGACATCTTGTTCGGGTGTTATTCATTGAATAAGATGAGCAAATGCAAAGATAAATCTGTACAAGGGTATGGATTTGATTCGAGTCTCGTCTTTTGTAAATTGACTTCCCATGATTCATGACAAGATCGTTATTGTTCTTTTTCTTTTTTCGTATTATAGGAATTTGGTTGTTCCACTGAAATGGCTTGCGGACATGGAGATTATGTCGGTTACCGATGATGTGCAGAAGTTATGGGAATCGTTGGCTTCACTGAGAGTGAAGGATGGATCAGAAGTATCATCTTCAAGTAAAAGGTATGCATTAACAGTAGCCTTGGTGTTTGTACGCTTGCTGATAAAATAAAAAAAGTGAAGGTCACGCGATGAAGTGATCAACTTATATAATACAGTATGTGTTGTGTTATTACAATATAATGTTCACATTTACATTGGAATTTGGATGCAGGAGGCAGAGTACATTGGAAGGATATAGAAATGTACATTGGAGGCAGAGTTCAAGTTCAACTGTACATTGGAAATTTATTACAAAACATAAGGGCGTTAATTAGTTTGGGAGGTTATAGAAATAGCAAAGTAGCCAGTAGGAGGATACATTTAATTTTATGCCGGCATTCGTTACTTTTTATTTTATTTTTATGTTTGTGCTCTTTTTAATAGTTTGTACAATTGAACTCGATGACAAAGATCAAGAATTCGAACTCCTATTTTGGTCGCCGAAGGTGCCTAACTTCAACTTGGCTCCCTGAGAAGCCTAACCCCCACCTTAGGTTCCTGGAGATGACCAACTCCATTTCGGTCCCCTAAACTTCAAATTCCTAACCGACTTTCGAAGACCCTTGACATCTCTTTGGGCCACCAAAAACCTTGTACAACTCCCACACTAGCTCGCCCTAAGCAAATGACCATGGCCTAAGATTTGGAGGAGGGCTCCAGGGCAAGACATCTCCCCCAGGGATGGGGTCTCGCGTCGATGACTAAAACCAAGGGTAAATGAAGAAACTCAGTGAACGCTCTACGGTCGCGGCCTGGCACTAATGGCCAAAACAAAGGGTAAATGAAGAAGCTCTATGATCGAGACCAAGGGTAAACGAAAAGCTCGATGGCCGCGACCCTAGTACCTGGACAACATTCTAAAACACGTGCCTCGCCCAATTGTTCGTCAATCGCACCTTGGACTAAATATCCACCATACGGAGAAGTAAGGTCTTATGAAGAACTCCACTCTAGATCACCCAAATCTGAAGCACCTATTTTCAAATAGCTCGATTACAGAGAACACCTCTCCACTCATCAAGAACCTACCTTCCCCAAGGAGCTCCAAGGCTACACAAGGGACCTCGAAAGCTCACCCAATGCTCGTATCGGAATACAAGGCTTCCACGAGGAGCTCAACAACACTCGGCTCATACGATGTGAAAATAAGGTGGTTCCAAATGATTGCATTGCAATGGGAAGAAGAGAAAAAAGACAACAAAAAAAAAAATCTCCTCATTTTTATTTTATAAAAATAACATCCCAATGCCAAATAATGAAGTAACATAAAAAGACCAATGATGAGATTACATAGTAAAACCAAAAGGCATTTGCTTCCTTTAACGCTTCACATCCCATGCACTTTTCACTCTCGCCAATATATAACACAAACGACCACAACGCAAACTCTCTTCACCTCTGACACCTTTCCAACTCAAGATCATTTCAAAAACTTGCTGTTCTTTTGTCACATTGCAAAAAATAGCCTGAAAAATGAGCTCATTTGTTGCCCATACTTGCATCAATCCTCTTTAAGCAACACTCTCTGTTTCGGTCTACGTTTCACATATTTACCACAAAATTTTCATAGACAAGCCTAGTTACTAACAATAAGGAAAAGATCATCATGAAGAAGAAGAGTAATGCAAAACCAAAGAAGTTCCTGGCAGAGGCTTAATAGACATGGTGTTTTCTTGGTCTCCTCAGGATGTACTCAACAACAATCTTTACATAGGCCAGGTTTGTAATGCATCACTACACATCTATAGTCCCTATTCCTTTACATTCTCATTTTTAAATTCCTTTTTTTTAGTTTATGTTAATGATATGATCATATGAACATATATTTGGCTTTGTGTATATTAACCAACAGGTGAATAAGATACCAGAGACATTTGAGTCCACAGAGGAATACACAAAATCATTCATTCTTCCTCTTATTGAGGAGACACATGCAGATTTGTATTCTAGTATGACAACTATGCGAAACCCGCCTACTCGAAAAGTACTGTCTGTCAAAGAATTAAGATGTAAAAGAGACAGATACAAACCCTCCAAAGACTTGTTCTACAAGTTGCAGTCTAAAAATGTGAAAGGAACCAATTACAACCCATCACCTGGAGACCTCATTGCCTTGACAGACATAAGACCAAGAAGCATTCATGATCTGAAAAAGCCCGGACGGTCCTTCCTTCTTGCTTATGTTACTGATGGAAGACCCAATGTACTCACAATATTGTCATCAAAGCCTATTGTGTTTAAACAACAGGTTCCAGAACAAGACTCACAAAAGAACATAAGTGGAGAGTCTCTTTTTGCAGTTTACCTGGTGAACTTGACTACAAACATTCGGATTTACGAATCGCTGAATTCAAAGCAGCAAGAAGGGAACATGAGAGTTATTAAGCAAGTGCTGAAAATGAATCCTACTGTAAGTATTTGTACTTATTTCATATTTAAATGTCAATGTTAAATATGCACTCACAAGACATTGAAAGTACCTTTTTTTATTGCAGAATGGAGAAAATTGTGCTGTTTGCCATTTTGAAGTAAGCCATAGTGACAAGTACTCAGAAATAAGGTCTATACTTCAGTCTTGTAGTTTAAATGATACACAAGAATCTGCAATTTTAAGTGGCATCATTTTAAGGGAGTGTCAACATCAGAATAGTGTAAAACTGATCTGGGGTCCTCCGGGAACTGGGAAGACAAAGACAATTAGTCTGCTGCTGTTTTGTCTTCTCAAAATGAAATGCAGAACACTGACCTGTGCTCCTACCAATATTGCTGTGGTGGAAGTGGCAAAAAGACTCCTGAAGTTAGTGAAGGATTCGCTTGAATATGACACGTACGGGCTGGGAGATATACTGTTGTTCGGGAACAAGAACCGTATGAAGATTGGTGATCAGGATGATCTTGTTCATGTATTTCTTGACCAGCGCGTTGAGATACTTAAAAAGTGTTCTGCTCCAAGATCTGGTTATCAGCACAGCTTGAACTCCGTGATCAGTTTTCTTGAAAACCTTGAAGATAAGGATGCTTTGTTCTTGTCAAAAGAGAAGGAGAAAGAAAATCAAGAACTCGAAGGAGTGTTTGACAAAGCTGATCAGACATACAGAAACTATGAAGATGATCCTCCTTTGACATTCATGGAATCTGTAAGGAAATTCAATGTCATATGTGAGAAACTGAAGTTTTCTATGACTAATTTGTACACACACTTGCCTACTTCTTTGCTTTCTCTAGAAGTGGTAAAGAAGATGATTAGAGCTATTGATTTGCTCAGATCTCTTAAGACATTGTTGAGTCGTTATGTTATTGTTTCTGAGCTCGAAGGAGACGAAAACTTTCAGCTCATGGAGCTCCAAAGCACAAGAAAAGAGTGTATTGATATACTGAAGTCACTTCCACAGGATTTTCCTGTTCCAAACTTCACTAGCAGGCAGATAATAAAGAAGTTTTGTTTGGCAAAAGCATGCCTTGTATTCTGTACTGCATCAAGCACAGCTAAGTTGCACACAGAAAAAATGATGTCAATGGACTTGTTGGTTATTGATGAAGCTGCTCAGCTTAAAGAATGTGAATCCACAATCCCTCTACAAGTTTCCGGTCTGCGCCATGCTATTCTTATAGGAGATGAGAGGCAACTGCCAGCAATGGTTCAAAGCAAGGTTGTTAATTAGCTATTTTCTTGTTCTAATCATTTTATGTTTTTAGAATTTACCTTATTTGGTGACAATGACAAGCATCTAATGACTTCACATTTGTAGATTTCTGGAGAAGCTGAATTCGGTAGAAGTTTGTTTGGAAGGCTGGTACTTCTTGGGCACAAGAAGCACCTTCTTAATGTCCAATACAGGATGCATCCATCTATCAGCTTATTCCCAAACAGAGAATTCTACCAAGGGCAGATTTTGGATGCTCCTATGGTCCAAGAAAGAAGCTATGAGAGGCGCTTTCTTGAAGGAGACATGTATGGTTCTTTTTCTTTCATCAATATAGCCCATGGGAAGGAGCAATATGATGGAGGCTGCAGTGCAAAAAACATGGTTGAGGTTGCTGTTGTCACTGAGATGCTTGCTAGTCTTTACAAAGGTATGTTCTTGTATGATCAAAGATTTGCTGTTTATTAATTGATTATCAAAGATTTGCAAGTTTATAACACCCCTCGATCTTCCTACAGAAGTAGTTAAGAACAAAAAGAAGATTAGTGTAGGTGTAATATCACCATATAAGGCTCAAGTTAATGCAATTGAAGAGAAAATTGGCAAGTTCTACAGCACCAAGGCACATAGCGGCTTCTCTGTCAGAGTCCGTTCTGTTGATGGATTCCAAGGCAGCGAGGAAGATGTGATAATTATCTCTACTGTCCGAAGTAACACGAATGGTTCTGTGGGTTTTCTTTCCAATTTCCAAAGAGCAAATGTGGCGTTGACCCGTGCAAGGTATTTGTATTACTTCTCATTCTTCTCATTCATGATCACATCATTGGTTTTTGGAGGTTATGCAATTAACTTAACTAGCATGCATTTTTCTGTGCAGGTATTGCCTTTGGGTATTGGGAAATGAAGCAACTTTAGTGAGTAGTGACTCTGTTTGGAAGAACTTGGTTATGGATGCAAAAGATCGCGGATGTTTCTTTGATGCTGAGAAGGATGAGAAATTGGCTCAGGCTATTACAACTTCACTGGTTGAGCATGACCAACTTGATGTTTTGCTCCAAATGAACTCTCTGCTGTTCAGAAATTCAAGATGGAAGGTATGTCAGTGACACACAATTCATGTTCTTACACATTAATAAGTAATGCTAATGCTAACCATAGTTTTCAAATCAGGTTTGTTTCAGCGACGAGTTCTTGAAATCCATGGCGAGAATGAAACAAGTAGGGATTCGTAAGGAAGTAGTATCTCTACTAGAAAAGATCTCAACTGGTTGGCGTCGAAAGAATAAGAACAGAAACTCTATTATCACGGACGGGTTTTCATGTCAACTTTTGGAGAATTACAAGATCAACGAGTCACTAAGTCTCATTTGGAGTGTAGACATCCTCAGGGAAGATTCACATTTCATCCAGGTTGTGAAGGTTTGGGATATTATTCCATTATCTGATATTCCAAAACTAGCAAAGCGTCTTGACATCTTGTTCGGGAGTTATTCAGTAGATAAGATGAGCAAATGCAAAGCTAAATCTGTACAAGGGTATGCATTTGATTCGAGTCTATCTTTCGTATATTAACTTCCCAAGACAAAATTGATTAAAAAAATTCTTAATTGCTGGTGCAGGAATTTGGTGGTTCCACTGAAATGGGTTGCAGATATGGAAATCATGCCTGAGACTCATGATGTGCAGATCCTCTCAGAATCACTGGCTTTGCTATGTAGTATATGATGCAGCAGACAGTTTTTGTAGCTTCTTTTTTGTGTTTTGCACATGATATGATGTTACAAGTAAATCTGAACTTTTGTGGTTTTGTGCATGTTCTCATAATCTCAATATCTCTACTCTTGTTACATTTTAGTATTTGTACTTGATTATGAAAAAGATGTAGAATTGGAATTCATTCATTGATGGAAAATACAAGCTAAGCTCTAGTGAAAATTACAAACATGTAAAAAAAGCAGCCCCACAGTGAATGTGGCAATGCCAAGATTTAACTTGGGTGAATTGGAGGAGCTGTTCCCCACAAATTCACCGGAACTTGGCACCGGTGGATTTGTTTCGGAATCCGGAGGAGCTGCGGAGCTTAGAGGCAGCTGGGAATAAGGAGACGGGAAAAATGAGGTAATATTGGGTGGCATTCCATAAGGCACATCAGCCGCCGAGGTTGTGGAGCTCAGAGCATGCCAATTAACCAAGAAGATGACAGCAAATACAAGTGCAGAGGACCTGGTGGCTGCCATGGATGATGGCTCAACTCTCAATAGTTATGCTGAACTGAGAGGACACACACACACACACATATATATATATATATATATATTGAAACAAACAACTATGGGTTAATGAATATGTATTGCAGGATAAGGGAGATGGATGTCGGTATGCAACTGTTTGCTACAAATCACGGGATGGACAGTACAGACACAGCAAGTCTTTTGTTTTCTGCTAGTTTTATTTTTCAAAATGTTATTGTTTCTCTTGATTTGTCTCTACTGGGGTAGATTTATAGCTGGAGGGGGATAAAATGTTGGCAGAGAATAGAGACTTTGTTTGGTAAATAGACGTGGAGTTTGGTAGATTCTTCAATTACCTTCCGTGTCGTACAATTTCTCCGCAACATCAACATTTGGGATGAAGAAAATCCGTTACTGGGTCGGGTATTTGGTAGGTCTAGGCAGGAGTCTTGTTGGCGGAACTTGAACCTAGACCTGCTGACATTTCATTCTTCCGACAACTCTTCAAAGTATAAATATGAAAACTCTTCATATCACAAATTTGGCGACGGTTTAAAATGAAATTTAAAAAATTAAATTGTTTGAAGTTTAAACGTAAGAGTATTATTATAAATTTACCGAACTGTTCTTTTATATATATATATATATAAAAAATAAAAAAATATAGCATAAGGAATACCAACAAGTATGATGAGGGTCGACCAAGTTATAAGTTGGGATCATGACCAACCTATTATTACATTAGGTCGACCAACAAGTGAGGTCAACCGATACCACTTTGGTTCTACTTATAGCAATTTGGGTCTACCAACTTTAAGTCGAACGTGATACTACAACAGTCTACTGCATAGAACAAAAGAATGTATATTTAACTCTAAGGTCGATTCATATTACATATGAGTTTCACCGCCAATTGGTCAACCCCTCAAAACAGAACGGCCTAACGTATCTTAAATCTAAGGTCGACTCATAACTTTTCTATCAACCTACTGTGTTTTTCTTGGTTAATAGAACCAAAACAAATTTCAACCGTATGTTTTTTTCTTTTTCTCTACAAGCTCTCTGCACTTCAATTCATCAATTGTGTGAGTTGGGGTATTCAAATCATTAACCATACAAAAATGGGTGCAAAGTTGGGGGTGAAATCTTCACAAGTACCGATGTAACCTCCTGCCAGACTTCTTATGAATCTCTAATGTCTGAAAGAAGCCGGTACTAGCTCCAACAACTAAACCTTTTTTTTTTTGCTTATATGTCTATCGACATAGAGTCTCCTTAAGCCATGTAGATGACCTAAACAAGCTAGTAGTGTTACATTTTGTATGTACATTAGGTTTGCTGTCATATAATTGCTGCAGAAAGGAATGGATTTGAGTACACATCCTGTAGAGTCCATGTGGTCACATTTGACTCTTCAATGCAACTTGTGCATGGTTTCTCGTGCATTCTTTTGGCCTAGCACACCACTTCAAGTGATGTAATGTACAGATAATATCAGCAAGCATTGGGGTAATAATCTCAAATCTCAAGTTTATAATAGGAAAATTAATTCAGATGTATCAGATCATAGCAATACAAGCTTGTAACAGTTCTTGATATCAGAGACAACTTATTATCTTTCCAATTCAATTAATACATGATCTCTCACTCTCTAGTCACAACTCTTGTAAATAATACAAATCAAAAGAATCACTGAACACAGAGAACCAACCCTAAATCAATTCCTTTTTTGTTTTGTTTGGAGTTGGTAAAAATGGACATAAACTTACTGAATGTTACAGAGTGCAGAAGTGTCGCCAGTTCGCGCATGAGTTGCAACATACGCGTCAAAACAATGCCGGGTCTGAGAAAACCTCATTGCTGTCACTTCAGTATTTTTCACGTGAAATTTTAGATCCCTAACTACAGAAGCCTAAGATGTGCTGTATCATTCAACCTTTTTATCTGCCAACCAGTTTTCCACGAATGCTGCAACACAGTCACTGAAGAATCTTCTACACAGATCTTATGTGACATTACTGGGCTGCAGCCAAGGAGGCCGGTTAGTAGACACCTGATTGGTACTGAATGAGTGAAAATGCCAATGCACGAGGAGATAGAGGCAGAGCTCCTTTCACTTAACTCATGGAGAGCGTTTTGGCTGGTTGAGTCTTGAGGGGAGATTTCATCCTCAATCTCGTGATCCCCAGTACCAGTAGTATTCACAAACTGTAGCCTGCTCTTACCCGACTTTTTCCTCCAAAGCCCAGGCCTATGTCGATGCAGTGAATCCCAATGGGTTGGTGGGTGAGAAAACCCATCTCGGTCATGAACAGAATTGGTTGGAGCATGGGAGTTCAGGGGCGCAAACCCTTGGCTCTCATTCTGGTGGTGCGAGGAGAAATCTGCTCTCAACTTGTCCGGCAGTCCAAGTACAGTCCCGTTTAAAAACTGAACCATCCTGAATTCTACTTGCCTAAGCGACTCTCCAGATGGTGCAGAGAAATCGGGCTGGAACCTGTCATTTAAATTCACAATTTCAGGAGTGTATACTTCAGACCAGAGGCAACCCTCCCAATGCCCCTGACTCATCTCCATGAGGGCTTCTGAGGATTGTATATGTTCCTCCGCAAAGTTCATTTCCTGCAGTACAATATGGTATACAATTATAGAGATAGAGATCACTAACTCTTATTAAACATTAATAAATAGTTACTCCCTCTATCCCAAAATGCTAGTTTTGTTTGTTTCAAAAAAAATATTTTTGTTCCAACAATTATGCATATATTACCAATAATTTTATTATAATAAGTTAGTTAGGAACCCCTTCAGTTTGTTATTACACATGCACATGGGGGTACGAGAGGAAATATCCAACACTAACTAATTTCTCTTTAATTCTTCTTAAAAAGAAAACACAAGACAATCATTTTAAGACAAAGGGGGTAATTTATACTGCTTAGCATTTTACAACACTATACATGACTTTCCCTTACAGCCCCCTTCTCCCCTTCCATTTTGCTGCTAATCTAACTAGAGCTATTTTTCTGTATAATCTTTCTAATCCTGCAGCTTATCATATAATCTTTAGATTTTGAAGAGTTTCAAATTCCAATTAAATTGATCCTATAAGATAAAGCTCCTGTTGTAAACCGATGAATAAAAAAGGATTCTGATTTCTGAATGATAATGTTCAAGAAGAAAATGACAAGCCATCATTTCAGCCGTTACTAACAAGACTCTTGGGGATTTCCAATCAATTCGCATTAATATAAGTATTTACTATCATTAGTCATTACACTAGATCTTTAGTTATGAACCTTCCTTCCTTTTCTGAGATCTTACATTGAAAGCTTCACTTTCTAGATACTAGAGTTGCATTGAGTTTAATGTAATAAGCAAGTATAAGAATTACGGTTTTAGAAGAGATACGACAATCTTCATGCAACATTTTATTGGGGGTTAGGACTTAGGAGATCAATGTGTAAGATGATGGGCTGTCCCCACAAGTATGGCCGCAACAGGTAAAAGAAAAACTAAGAGAGGACTACCATTTAGGTAACATCGTAGATGACATCATAACAAGAATAGAAACATTTGCAACGACAATTCTAGCTCTAAGATTTTATCTACAGCGCATTTGAAACGTCGCATAAACGATTTATATAGCCAAAGGCTGAAACCATTGATGGGTTTAAGAAACAATTTCAACTCTACTACCCAAAGCCTGAAACCATTGATGGGTTTAACAAACAATTTCAATTCTACCTTGGAACTTAATGCACCTAGCTTCATCACAGGATGGACAATGCCCAACTATGAAATGATCGGCTTTACCTAAGGAAACATAAAAAATAAAAATAAAAAGGATTGAAATTCAATCAAAATTTAAACTTTTCTTGTTTTCTCTGAAGTCTGAACTACCCATTCAAATTTTCAATCCCAACCTAACCCAGAAAACTACTACTAAGAACAACCTCTTTCCAGGTAGACCGGCACCATGTACTTAAACGTCACATCATCTACAACTTTTCTATCAAAGCATTTTAAGGCACCAAATCAAATTCTATAGCTTTAACAGATGGAACTGAGAGATTTAGATACCTGACAAACTGAAACCGCCATTGACCTGGCCCGATCCAAAGGCGACGAGTACACAGCATTGAACCGCACACCCTGCGAGTTCAAGAACACAGCTAAAGCCCTCGCTTGCCGCTTCCCATTCTGTGTCAGCGCCGCCACCTGGCACCGGCCGCCCACCACATCCGGCCTCAAATTCAGCTCACACTCACCGTGACTAATCAGAAAAACCTCCGTCACCAGCCGATCCTCGTCGATAGCGTTCGACGAGAAGCTCCGCGAGAACACCGGAGGCGGCGGGAGCAGAGGGGGCGGCGCCAGAACGTTGTAAGGGTCCCACACCTTGATCGACGGCCCGAGCCGCGGCGTCCCCAGAGAGGAGAGCTGCGGCGAGAGCGGCGACGCCGACGCGTAGCAAGGTAGCATCTCAGGCTCCTGCTCCAGAACCTTCTTCACCAAGTGGTTACCGACCAATTCCCTCCGGTCGGGCTCGCCATTACCGCCGTCCTCGTCTTCTTCGTCCTCCTCGCTCTCTTCGTCGACTACTTGCAGTGACTGGGACGCGCCCATGTGAGCTCCGCCGGCCGGTCACTAGTCCTGCCCTAAATGTAAGGATCTGAATCTGATCGAGTGTGTCAAGTAAGAATCTTTGTACAGCATATGCAAATTCTGAGATCTCCGGTCATTAATTAAGGTTGTTCAGAAATGGATTGGTAATAAATGAAAAGATGCGAAACTGAAGCAATTGAAGACTAGGGTTTCGAGGACAGAAGCTGAATCGGGAACGGGAATGGAGATGGAGATCTGATGAGGAAGATTAGTAGATCTGTAGCTGATGTGTTGTGGTGTGTTGTTGGTTGCAGAGTGTAATGGGAATGGGCCTATCCTTCGGCTTCGAGTTCGAGAGTTATAATGTGAAACGAATCTATCAAAAGCGGAAGAGAGAGATACAATACACATGGACATACATGGTGTTACTCATTATTTTGTAAATATGAATTTATAAATTTAACCCAAAAATATATAAAAATAAATTTGGGTTAAATTTATAAACTAACTCTCATAAAATGGGTTAAATATATGGGTCGTGTTAGATCTCAACTTATTTAGATAAATATTTTGCGTCCAATGTTATAATTTTAAACTCAATTATTTAGATATATTGATCGTATAGTGTTAACTCGCATAATTAATCATTTTCATGTCGTGTAATTCAACATGTTTACAAATTGAATGCAATTTGGGCTCATTGTTTGATGCGGTACAAACTCAGCCTACAATGACATGATTGTTTGATTGTCAAGCTTTTGGGCAGTATTTTGGGATGGAAAACAATGTTTGATCGTATCAATAAGCTATGGTCTCCACGGGGGAATTATGAACTTATTCCCTCTGTCCAATGTCCATTTTGTGTATCGTTTTCAATTCTTTCAAGATTATAAACATGTTGCGGAGCAAGGTCCATGGATCATATCTGGTTATTTCGACTTTGGATTCTAGAGTTTCGCCCAAATGTTGATATCATCTTGCATACTTTGCCTGGTTCAGGTTTCTGAGTTCAATGTTGGACTTCTATGATGAGGAATTTTTTTCTTGATGTGTCTAAGGGCTAAGGCTATCAGAAAGTTGTTGAAGGTTGATATTAGCACACAGATGACAAAAAAGAGAGAATCAAAGTGTAAATTACAAACAAGTTTCCAAGTAAAATGAGGTGAGTGCCATTGACTCAAAATTTGGTGGGTTTGAGTATTTAGTAGTTGATACGAATACTAATCAAAACAAGTTATGAACTTACCAAAGATCTAGACTACTTTGGGAGATTAATAAGAGTTGTTACATCACCATCATAATTGACATGCACTGTTACATAAGACCCTTCTTTTATGGTTCCATCCAATATTTTCTCAGCCAGAGTGTCCTCAAGCATTCTCATCATTGCCCTCCTCAATGCCCTAGCCCCATAGCTTGGAAGGTACCCTTCCCTCACCAACTTGCCCTTAAACTTCTCAGTCACCTCCAGCTTTATGTTCTTGGCCTCCTTGAGCCTTTCTTGAACTTGTCTCAGCATTATTTCCACAATCACCTTCAGCTGAGACTCTGTCAGTTTCTTGAACACAACAATCTCATCAATCC
>JAYMTF010004453.1:0-13127 GCA_036897485.1 Pelargonium nanum | reverse complement strand
AAACGACGACGTATCAGACTGGCAATTTTGATTTGGAAAAAATACTCCAATCACTAGTGATTCCAACAAATATTCGAGCTTTTTGTGCTCTTACATGATTTATGTCGATCATGAGTAACATAATTAGACAATTATTGATTGCACGAAATTTTCTATACTTTCAACAATTCTAGCATGTCACCGTAGGTTGATGGGATAGTAAAAAAGTTCATTTTGAATCAGAAGTCTAAACAGGCGTATTTAGAGTGATGCGAATTTGTATGTGCCAAACTAAATGAACTTTGGTGCTGTAAAATTAAGATAAACGAACACTAATCTTAGAATACTCTGACAATTGATATATTAGACACTATACATTCGACAATAGAATTGACAATTCAAAATTAAAATTTGACGACAATCATTTTTTCAAGTTAAAATTGTATAAAATGTTTGCAAAACAAGATATGAGAATCAAGTTGGGCAATCCGCATCCCACCATTGCATTTCCATTTGAAAAGCACGAATTGCATAGCAACCCAAGCGATGGGTTTTTTCTGGATTATAATTTTCTAGTTATAGTCAAAAAGTGTACCAATTTGCATTCAAACCCGCATGCATTCAAACCTAATATGCATAGGGCGTTTAATTTACACAAAATAGACCTAAATAATTTTTTAACCGGACTAGACAAACTTGCACATGATCCGCAACCCACATTCATTTCATACCGTGACCCAAACTGATATGAAACTCAAGTAGTCAGATCTACTTGCCAAATCATACATTTGACAATAAACTCAACTAGCTTTCGTATCAAATATGTCAGGTAAGATGTGCAAATCAAGCCATATAGTTCCCATTCAACCCAAATGTTTTCAATACAAAACATCGACCCGACTCACAATCGGTACAAATCTGCACATATTGTAAACCGTATACGAATAAAATCTTTTCATTTAGAAACCGAAAATAGTTCGACATGTCGTCCGAAACTCAAATTGTTAGCTCGACCGACCTTAGCACGCCTGAGGCATATTGTTGTGGCGCCAACACGTATGAGCGACAGAGTACATATAGCAAAATCCAAGTCTCGCTAAAGCTTCGCGTACCCTTTTTTCCTGCAACACACGCACTCCCTCTCTGCTCCTCTCCATCTCTTCGGTGCCCAAAAGCTCTCCAGTTTCTAGGTTTTTTTTTTCAAATCTTCCAAATCGTCACGAAGCCGCTTCAGATTGTTGCAGAATCGTCAAATTCGCCGAAATGAAGCTCATTGTGAAGACACTCAAGGGAAGTCATTTCGAAATTAGGGTTCAGCCTACTGACACGGTGAGTGTGATTTCATTTTCCGTTTCGGAGCTCGTTGTTTTATTTGTTTTTGAGGGTTTTCTTGTTTGCTCAATCTGTTTGGCTGCTGAGAAAACTATAAAGGGAAAAAGTTTGGTTTATGGGAGTTGTTAGGTGTTTGGTTAGTAGGAAAACTAGGTTATTTGAGTGAAATGTAGGTTTTGTTCTGATTTTTTTTAGCTGTTTGAGATTCGGTTTTGCAGAGAAAGAGGGATTGGAGCTTGTTTTGGTGAGTGAAATTGGGATTGGTTACTGTGTAGATTTGGGTTGTTTTGTTATAAGAGGATTGGTCAATTGTGGCGCGTTTGAGCTTCAAATTTTGAATCATGATTGTGTCTCAACTTTCTTGAAAAGCTATGTATGTTGCTGAATACTGTTGGGCTTTTTTCGAAAATAAAAGTTGTTTTTTTTAGTTGTAGGAAAAACTAGAAGTTAACATAAGTGAATTGGAGTAGTCAAAATAATGCGGAATGTATCATGGCTTTTGTTAAACAACAACTTCATATTTATAGGAGAAAGGAGTGAACTTGTGCTGTGTATCATGTGTCCCGTGTTTTGTTTGAAATGTGAGAGCTAACCTTCATTTGTTTTCTTGATGTGTACTCACATTCCCTTTTTACTGTACCCTCCCTTTACCAGGGAATTGTAATCAACTAGCTTTTTTGGATTTAAAGTTACTCTACCTTGCCTTTACTGTTAAATTTTTGCTCATTTTTTCATGTGTAATGGAGGTTATAGTCTTATGTATATCATTTATTGAGATTTGAGTCCCTTTTTATTCAAGATCATGGCTGTCAAGAAGAATATTGAAGATATTCAAGGAAAAGACAATTATCCATGTGGGCTACAGTTATTGATTCATAATGGGAAGGTTTTGAAAGATGAAACTACTCTGGTAGAGAACAAGGTCTCTGAAGATGGTTTTCTTGTTGTTATGCTTAGTAAGGTAACTTCTTTTCATTGTCTTAATTGTTGAAAAGTGAAAATATTATGCGCTTGTATTGTTAGCTAAGACATTCTAGCAATCCACTATTTTGTTTCTTGATAGTTGATACTGAATACTGATTTATGTTTGGTTTCTCCTTTTCTATTTCAGAGCAAAAACAGTGGTTCAGCTGGGGCGTCATCTGCGCAGGTTTTAATTACTAATTTCATTTCTTGGTTTGTTAGGATATAATCTAATTCTTCGTTCTTATCTTTCTAAGCCATAACTTGTTGCTCTGCACTAACAGCCTTCATCTACACCTCCAGCTACAGCCGCCACCTCTAGTCCTAATCCTCCTCCTGCTCCTGCACCTGAACCCCCTCAACCAGCAGCGTAAGTTATATAACCAATGCCTTTCTAACGGACTACTGTAGAAACTGGATTAATCTCATATACAATGACAAACCTTTGTATTGCAGAGCCACAATAAATACATCAACCTCGGACGTGACAACATCTAAGTATGGCTCTTTCTCTGTAATTACGTTATTGTCGTCTAATAGTTGTTAAATAATATGCTCATGATATCCATGTATTTAGGCATAAAAATGTTTGTTTTTTTTTGTTTTAATAATAATTCTTTAGATAAGCATGGTTACAATTTCATGGGAAGGCTTTTCTTGTTTTTTATTTTTTAATTGTATTTTACTATTTTGTACAATTTAAACTAAAGTTTGAGGGGACTCTTACTTGTAAATACTCAGCTTCATTATGCTTGCAGCTTAATTAATAGGTAATCTGCTTCTTTAAAAGCCGGATGGATTTTCATGTTTACACTTTCATCTTCAGTAGCTGAATAATTTTTTAGTACTTTTAACAAAACTATTTCTTCCTCCTTAATGAAATGATAGGTGATAGGCATGATACAGCTCATTACTAGCATATCCGTTGTAATGGAATTCAATAAGAGAGAGACTAAGGAGGAGTTTGCTATACAGTTTGGTTCAGAAATTTACCAGATATGTTAAACCAATTTTGATAAATTTAGTGGAGTTGGTTTTGTCAGATATTTGTTTCTAAATTATTAGATTAGAACTAGTTTTCATAGTTAACAAACAAACAAATTATTAAAACTTCCCCACTTTACCCTGTACAACCAGTTCAATGGTTTGCCAAACTCCCCCTAAGACTACAATGGAAGTACCTCTCAAGAAACTGCTTGTTCATGAAAAAAAAAACACTTCAGAATTGCGATCTAAAATGCTAGAACCTTACTCGCTTCTGACTATTTTGGATTTTGTGGGGTTAAAAAGTGATTCTTTTCATTGGTGGTCTCCAAACTGTGCTACTCCCCTCCCTTTTTTCCTATACAATATGAATTTACTAGAAAGTCTATCCTTTGTGGCAGTGTGCAGAGTGATACCTATGGTCAAGCTGCTTCAACTTTAGTTGCTGGTAGTAACCTTGAACAGACTATTCAAGAAATAATGGATATGGGTGGTGGAACATGGGATAGAGATACTGTTACTCGTGCACTGCGAGCTGCTTACAACAATCCCGAGCGAGCAGTGGATTACTTATATTCTGTAATGTCCAAACTCTACAAAAGTCCTGGTATAACCCAATCTAGATATAACTGCTAATATTATTGTATTTTCAGGGTATTCCAGAAACCGCAGAAGTTGCTGTTCCCGTTGCTCATTTTCCTGCAGATCAGGCAGCTGAAAGGGGTTCAGCACCTCCTTTACCTGTATCTGGAGCTCCTAATGCTTCTCCCTTGAATATGTTTCCTCAGGTAGCTCTTTAGTTTGTTGGAGAGCTTTCATTATAACATGTATGTGCTTGTCTTCTCCGCTTCGCCCTTTTTAACTTTATGCAATAATCTTTCCAGGAAACACTTTCTGGTGCTGCTGGTGGTGGACTTGGATCCCTTGATTTTCTTAGAAATAATCAACAGGTCTGGTTCATGTGATATGATTTTCTGCTGATCCTTTATGTTAGAAACCTTTGGTTATGCCCTTCTAATCAATGACTACCTTCACATATCTCAAACTGCTTATTTATTAGCAATATTTTCTACTGTATGTAGGTTCTATTTTGTAATCTTTGGGTTTGAGGGTTATCTGTATCAGATTTAGATCTTTTAAGCCATTGGGTTTCTATTTCTGTTACAAGTACTTGTGTAATGCATATGGATATAGGTGATGTTGAAACATGCAATAGTATGATTATATTAGATCATCTATATTTGTTTTCTTGTGGGGCTTAAAAGATCTGGTCTGCGTGCTATGTTTTTTTTTTTTGAAACAGTCTGCGTGCTATGTTATTACAAGTTGGAATGCATTTTTTAAAATCTCTTCGATGGGTCAATATGGGATATTCGAAGGCACTTCATTTGTAGCATAGATTAACGCCAAATGTTTTCTTTAACTAATTTTGTTTGCCTTCCAGTTCCAAGCATTGCGGTCAATGGTACAAGGAAATCCGCAGATTTTACAGGTCTCTCTTCTTTCTTTTTCTTTGGGGCGATCAGTTGATTTCTTATAAATGTCTCAGTTAAGGTATTATTGTTGCAGCCCATGCTTCAAGAGCTAGGAAAGCAAAATCCCCAGCTTTTAAGACTAATCCAGGAGCACCATGCTGAGTTTCTTCAGTTAATAAATGAACCCGAAGGTCCGGAAGGGTAAGTTTTTTAGGCCCTTTCGATAAATTCTTGAAGGAAGAACTTCAGTAGAAATTCCTTTTTACCATAGATGGAAATTTGATTATTTTTTGCTGTCATTATGATGACTGCCATTCAATATTTACGCTCTTCAAGCTTTGTGTAGATTTTCCTTGATTTTTGAATGGTCATAACACTTCTATCAGTATCGATATTTACTAGCCCAGTCATAAGATTTCGAATAGAATCCTGTCTGTTTAGTTACTGCGGTCAACTTTAATTATGGGGTAATTACATAACTAAAAGAAGTTTCCACGACACAACTAACCTTTAGTTTAGTCACTCCATTCAGTCAGTTAGTTTTAATGTCTTGTGCTCACAATCTAAAAGAATAACCTCTCATCATATGTCTTGCATGTGAGCACAAATTGGATTAAAATTCAATTTTATCCAATGTATTTATTTTTAATTAGTTCACTCTCATTATACTCGTTCATCTAGAAAATTTAAGTGTATATAAGGGGTAAAACTGTCTTTCTATATTAAAAAGTTAACAAAGTTACTAACAAAATGGGGTGGCTAAACTTAAGGTTAGTTAAGTCTCATGAAAAATACGGTTGGCTAATTATGTGTTCAGTGTTTATGGGCAATTCTATGGGTTCTTTATTCGTAATTATCCCTTCAATTATCACATCAACTTCACAAAATTGTTACCTTATTATCTCTGGAGGTTTTTACTTTCAAAGCTGTATGTGTTAAGTGTTACTAGGTGATGTTAATATTAGAGCCGGCAATTTGGGCACCCAAAACCGGACCCAAATTTGTCGGTTCGGATCACATAAAATGGACCTGACCAATTTTTGGGTCGGATCGAGTCATGTTTCTTGAGAAATTGCAGGGTTGGTAAACCCAAACGTTTTGCATATGAAAGGGATTAGGCCCAAAACCCACCATCCAAACCAACCCACCCCCTTCCTCTCCGGGTTCGGATTAGGCCTTCTCAACCTGGAAAAAAATATACTCGCTAACTGAGCTGTATAATTTCAGGATGACACTGATTCTTCTTATTTTTGTTCTAGGGATTTATTTGATCAGCCTGATCAGGAAATGCCTCACGCCATCAACGTCACGCCTGCTGAACAGGAGGCCATTGAACGAGTATGTGTAATTTCTAATTATAGCTTCCTTTTTCTCGTCTTCCCATGGCGTTTTGTTCACTTAGAAGCACATTGCCTCTTTTGTAGTTGGAGGCCATGGGATTCGATAGAGCCCTAGTCATAGAGGCATTTCTGGCTTGCGACCGCAATGAGGAATTAGCAGCCAACTACCTATTAGAACACGCAGGAGAAGATTTTGAAGATTAAATAAACTCTTGACCCCGGAATTTTGTTTTTGTTTCCATTTGGATTCATAGTTTTCTTTTTGGTTAAATGGGTGGATTGATTGATATAGCTTATTTATTGGGTGTGTAGCATCTGTAAGTCCTCTTGTATTATTTCTTGAGATTTGCTTGTTGCTACAAGGAAAAGAGATGAAAAGGTAGTAAAAGGAAAGGGAATTTATTTCTTGGGTGTATAATTTTATCTTTCTTACATGTTTTTTGTTTGTTGGTACTCAAAACATGACACGTGGTATTTTTATTGATGTTTTTGAATTATTTTTATATTAAAAAATTCACGTCAACAATTTTAACGGTCATTTGAATGAAATGTAACAGTGGGGACTCGTTTGATTGACTTTGTGATAGTATGGGAACTGATTTGGTCCATTATGAAGTTGAGGAAATAATTTGGTCCATTTGAGATAGTACAGGAACCATCCCGGTCATTTATCATTTTGACAATAATCAAATATAACAATATGATATGTGAACTAGAGACCCAACCTTCATTTATCAATATATCATTCAAATTACACATATTCAAAGACATCTTAGATCTCAACTTGAGCCTTTCTTAATTTTTCCAATCTCAATCTAAAATATTTCTATTTCCAACCATACAGCACACCATAATGACATTTTATTCATAGCCATGGCATATACACAAGACAACGAGATCCTTTTATGCGTAAAAGATACTTTACTATGTTACGAGGAAATTGGTTGCTTCGGAGACTCAGAATTCTCGATCCGGGAACATAATAGGAGCAACAAGAGACCAGATGTAGAGGCCAGCAGTTGCCCAGGCAGTAACGATCCGAACCCACACGGATGGCCAGCCAACATCCACCAATTTTCCGCTCTCCCCAACAGAGGCCGTCCACCCTGTAAGAAGCATCGCTGAATACATGCTAGCAAGTGAGAAGATGATGTGGAAGAAGGTATATGAATATGAGACTGGCTTCGCCTTCTCCTTCTCGTCGTGCTCATCCACCTTTTCCAATGGAAGCAGAGGCTTCCCGGCACCTTCACCAACAAAAATGTCAGTTCATTGTTTACTTCTCCAAATATTTTAACCAAAAAATAGTCTACTTTCCCTTTTTGTTAAGTTAGTTATGCATGAATTATAGAACTGACAATTTGGACCCGAACCTGTGGCTGCGGGTACCTGAATCCCGACCCTAGACCTAATTCATTTCGAGTCAGGTAAGAACTGCCATGAGAAAATTACAAATCTGGTCGGGCAACCCGCACCCCTCTGGTGGGAGTTTAGGTTATGCCTTTTCAACCCGAACACGAACCAAATTGCCAGTTATAACGAATTACCAATAATATCCCTAAGTTAAGTTATTTAGAACCTCTTGACTTTGTTAAAGGTAGAGGGTATAAGGGATCATTTTGGGACAAAGGAAGTATTTGTAAACACTAACCTGCACGGGGTGAACTTGGCGGGGAGAGCAAGGTAGTGGAAGACCCAGCACGGACAGCAGAGTAGACGACTGATAGGACGGTAGTAACCAGACCGAGGGTAAGGGTACCAGTGGAAACGGCCTTTGAATGATTGTGAAGACCATTGCACTCGAAGTCCCTCGGTTCACTGGAAAGTCCACTATAGCAGAGGTACATGCAGTACAAAGATATCACCGAAGCTGGCAAAATGCTGCCATTTACCTATATTGCATCATGAGACAAGAAACCACAGTTACATTTTGGACATCTCGGACAATTGTATATTTGTAAGGGCAAATTGCAGATAAATACCCTGTACTTAATCCTATTTGCAGAGAGCTCCCTATACTTTTTATATTTACTTTTGCAGCAATTAACTCCCTATACTATCAACTTTTCATTCTCTCAATTACATCTATAATTTTTTCCATTCAAAGAATGAAATTTAGTTGCCGCGAAAAGATATATAGGGAGGTAACTGCAAATGGGGCAGAGATTAGGGTTGCAATTTGCCCTAATTGTACGATGTAATTTAAATCAGTGTGGCCAAACCCAAGTACCACCAAACTTTCATCAACTATTTTGTCGACTAAAATTGTAGCATCATATGCACGCAAACTGAATACCAATAATGATTGGCAATTAGTGTGTTGAAAACTTACTGCAGGGTGCAACGCCACTATCGCAAAGACAAACACGAGAATCAGAGTGAAAATGATGAAAAAGGTATTGAGCCCACAGTCGTGTCCCGATGGAGTAAACCAATGGAAAAGAAGTCCCGAAAAGACAAATGTTGCCAGATAAAAAACAAGTGAAACAACAAACAGAGCAACATACCTACACCATCAAATTAGAAGACAAGGTCATTACAATCTGATCGAGCAAAAATAACTCGTCAGAGATAACAAAAACGTATCTGAAATCGACAGAAGAGTTACTACAACAATAGCTAAAACTAACCAGAATTGCTCATCGTATCCAACCCACTTGTCATTCCATCCATGAACAAAATCCAACAAAAGCACAACTTGAACGAGAAGGAACATTCCTGAGCCAAACTTTGAAATTGTCTCTGCAAAACATATATTTTAATTCAATTCAGACTTTAAAAATGCTTAAGAAAAATAAATATATATTATAAAAGTCACTACTCACTAGCATTTGTACATAAGTATGAAAGATATGAGATATACATGTGTGCAAAAGAAAATATATGATTGCAATGCAAAATTCAAATATTGTGATAAGATCATAGTTTTCTACTGAACAGAACAGACAGAAAATATGAGTAGAGTAAAACCATAGTATGGACGTGAAAATATCTGACCAATATATATAATACGAAAGCCATAACATTACATCAAACAAAGACTCACATAAGCGATCAATATGCTTTAACAAATCCAAACTCAAACCATGTATGAAACGATAAGCATACTCAACTCTTCAAATTATTAGAACCATGAGCTAATAAGCCAATAACTGCTATGTGAGCAACAAATACAATGCAATACTGGTTGAAAAAGCTGCTTACCATAGAAGCTGATAATTTCATTGGGAAGGAAGAACATAAAAATCACAAGAAGACACCAGCAAATAATTTTCATCATCCATCCTCCATGGTGCACACTATCACGAGGATCCTTCTGAGTTTTCACGCCAATCATCATAACTGCCAGAATAGTGAAGAAGAGAAAGTTGCCCAAGCTAACACGCAGCACTGCATCTGTTTGAAACCACTCCTTGTCTGGAGTCTGATGGAAATGATTAATCCCTGCATTGATCATTAGTAGAAGATCATATTCACCTTCCAATGCAAGTTATGATATACCAAATTTGGCCAACTATCACTGTCAACGCCATCATTAATTAGCAAGTAAACTAAAGCTTGGCATAAAAAAATACAGAAAACAAACTCCCTCAAACAAATATATGCGATATATATACATTTATAGAATTTGAATCAAACAAACACCACTCTTAATGTGAAACTAGGGACTAATATGGTCCATTTGATTTTTTACCCAAGGGATATAATTTCGACCAGATTGTTTAAGTATTTTAAACCTTTATAATTTCCGCAAGAACATGATAGTCATCTACTGTTCTAATTAGAACAGCTATGTTTTTTCATAACTTTCTCTTTCAATTTTTGCATGAATTCAGTTTCAATTTCGTTGTGTTTTTATGTGTGATTTGATTTTGAGATCGTGTCGGCAATTTTGATTTTGGATTTTGGTTTTGATTTTACATTTAACACAAACCTAATTGTGATCAGAAACTGCACCAATTAAGGCCATATATTAACACATTTTATTCAGAGTTCAGATAACATTATCACTTGAAATACAATAAGCCGCACGAGTTCACTACTAAGTGCTTGAATTCAAAAGACTTACACGGAATCTTCTCCATGAGAGGTGCAGCAACCTCACGGAGAATCCATGCAACAATTAGAGATAGCGCAAAGAGACCACAATATGCAATCCTCGCTGACCGCCGGCTAATCCCAGAGACCACCGTCCTGCAAGCATCACAAGCGCATGCTGCACAGCATGACGCAAGGCAAGAAGCTGCAAACATCTTGTCCTTCGACAATCAAAGCCACCAATTGAAGATTTATCTGACAAACCAAGTGTACAAAGAAACTAAGTAAGACCACATCAGAAGGGAAAAAAAACACATCTGTCCACATAATGGACCGCTCTTTAATACAAAAGAGGTCAACAACAAAAATATCATATTCTCGAGAGGTTCTATTGCTGATTATGTAACTATATAATGAACCCTACCTATGTATAAAGTAACAAATCAAAATTGCACAATTCTATGGTTTGGTATTTAATCACAAATAGACATAAACAAAAAACAAACTGAGCTTTGAAACAAACTGAGCTTTGCAATGTTCATTATCATCAATCATAGAGGATAACAAAAAAAATCGATCATAAACGAACTTTACATGAACAATCCGACAAATTCAAACAAAATTAGCCTAAAATCCCTACACAGTGACACCTATAACTCATTGCATTGATCATACAAATTGAGGTGAACAAAATCTGACAATTTTTTTATAAAATTAGCTAAAAATCTCTAAAAAGTGATGCCTCTATCTCTCATTCCATTGATCATACAAATTGTGGCTAACAAAAACTGACAAATTCCAATAGAATTAGCTAAAATACTATAAACAGTGATACCTATAATGCTCATCGCATTGATCATCCAAATTGTGGTTAACAAAAACTGACGAATTCCAATAAAATTAGCTAAAAAACCCTAAACATCGACACCAATAATTCTCGTTGCATTGATTATACAAATTATGGATAACAAAAACTGACAAATTCCATGTAAAAGCTCTAATCTTCTGATCCTATTACTTTCCGAAGAAGATGATGATAACCTATTCCTCGTTTGGGGCTTGATGTTAAATTGGGAATTACAATCAACAAAAAAAAATCGGAACTTTCTTATCCTAGAAACCAAACAGAACAAAATTGAGAAGAAAAAATCAAAATCCAAGAGCATCGACCGAGAATTTACCAGAGGAGGAGCAAAAGGAACAGGAAATTGATTTTGCCCAAAACTGGAAGAGAAAGGCAATTGCTTTTCACTTGGGGAAGATTGAGAGAGAGACTCAGCTTTTGCTAAAGACACATGCCTGTCTCTATTAACTTGTTCTTCTTTTTCGGATGGACATTCAGGCCGGTTTCGGGTCATTCCGAATCCGGCATGGAAGATAAGGTTTTGTTCGGGTCGGGCTTTGCATAACCCGGGATACAATTTGCTTAGAATAAGATAGACATGACTCAAAAATTAGTCGAGTCTATTTTATGTGACGTAAACTTAAAAATTTTGAGTTGAGTTTCAAGTACCCGTTGGTTCAAATTCAAATTGTCAACTTCATTACGAGATTTGACAATACAAATTATGATTTTTCAGGTTTTAGTTAAAAAGACATTACTTAACTCTAACTAAAAAAGAACGCAAGTTGCAAGTTTCACATTGGATTTAATTTGTAAATTTCTCGGATAAGTGCGAATTCACCTTACCCAAAAATTGGCCAGCTCTAAACACATCAAACTTACCTACAAGACCAACCCAAAAGTCAATTGTGATACTTACCCCCACAAAGAAATAGTGAGCAAAAATCCCTCCAAGGACATTACGACATAATAACAATTCATTGCGATTTATGAAACTACTATAATTAATATATTAAGAATATGAAAATAGAATTCTAATCAAATAGGTAAGGCATCTCATACAAATACCTAAGACTCGCTTGCATGGGGTCTAGCAAAATGTCAGACTCGCTTCAATGGAGTGAATATTTTTTAGAGCAACGCTATATGTCCCAAAAGTTGTACAAAATTATTTGTACATTATGATGTGTCAACAAAAGAAGCATGACACATCAATTATTTATTTGATTACTTGGTTGAATCACAGTATGCCACGTGTACAATACGTTTTATAAATCGGGCGCTCCGCGCCAGAAATTCATGGGAGGGTAGTGGTATTGTATATGTCGGATTGTTATTCGTTAAATTTAATTTTATTATACAAAAACATGAAATATACATTTGCCACGTAAAATGCAACATCATTTTGTACAACAAAATTTGGGACATTTAATATTTCTCTTTTTTTAAGGGTTGGTCCCTTAACTTATTTATTTAATTTTTTATCCTCTCTTAACTATTTAGAAGTATACAAGTGTTTTATATTAGGTATATTGTTTATTTTATGATAGATGTGGGTCTCATTTAGAGGTCTTAAATTGAGTCCAACACTGGAGTGAAATTTTTTCTTGGGCCCTTGTATGTGGCATAAAAAATGGCATAGATTTGACATTGAGGGACTCAATTTGAGTCTCTCTAATGTAGATGCTCTAATATCCATTGAGAGTCATGTACTCCTCAAATACTAGTCTCGCATCTGAGTATTAGTTTGTACTGTGATCTTACTTACATATTAAAGTGAGAACTTGTTTTGAAGGTCAAATATAAGAATAAGAAGAGCGACAAAGGACCAAGTCGGATGGACATCCAACTGAATCAGACCAAAACTTCATCGACTTAGTGTGTTACAATAAGTAATACTTCTTCTCATATATTAGCAATATCAGTGTCGTCATAACACACTTCAAATGTTTTATCTAATGTGTTATATGAATATTACTCGAACCAATAATTTTTGTAATACAAACTAAGATAAAATATTTATTTTGAAACAATATATGAAAAATACTAAATTTTGAGAAATAAAATACTAAAAACGGGGTAAGAAGAAAAAACCCTAAGCGGCGGCTCCTTGGTGGCGGCTAGGGCTATCGTATCGAAGCGGTCGTGTCTCTCGCATGAGAGTAATACCAT
>JAYMTF010004452.1:0-13127 GCA_036897485.1 Pelargonium nanum | reverse complement strand
ACTCTACTGCTACAAGTTTCCGATAATATGCATATAATTGGTCTCAAACTCATAAACCATCTGATAAATTTAATACCAACCTAAAAACTTAAACTTATAAATGGAGGGTTCAACGTGTATATCAGTTAGTTGCGACAGACTCCACATTATTTCAATATGAGATACATTAACACAATTGTTTCGGAGTGCAGGACGAATGGGTAGTGAGTCGAGTGTTCCAGAAGAGCGCAGGAATAAAAAAGTACCCAACAAACCAAGCAAGAGCAGTGATGAACCCGTACGGACTAGAAATAGGTTCGAGCACTCATCACATAATGGCATCACCATTGATGATGCAGCAAGCTCAAGCTGCTCATGACCACAATAACTTTCAGTTCCCACTTGGAAGAAGCTACATCAACAATGCTGAACTGGCTGAGCTCACAAGATCACTTCTCAGAGGTGGAGGATCTAATACTAGCCTACCAATCAATAACAATAACTATTCAATGCCAATGCAACCAATGGCAATGCCAAATATGGGAGGTGGATCAGGAGAGGGAGGCTTCACAATATCAGGATTGAACCTCAATCTTGGAGGAGCCGCTGCGGCGGCGCAGCAACCAGTTTTGAGACCAATGCAGGTGGCTCCACCATTGTCAATGGGTCACCACCAAGATCATATGAACTCATCGTCCTCCTCATCCATGATGCATGCCAATTCTCTGGGTGCTGCTGGGTTTGGTGCAGAAATGAATGGCAGTGGAACCAGCAACAGATCATACATGGGTATGGACAATTGTGTGGATCTAGATAGCTACTGGCCTGCCTATTAAATACTTCATGACATGAGATTATGAGAGGGGTTGAAGCTAAATGATGAGGATATTAGATGACAAATGTAGAAAATATGATCATGGATTCAAGATCCATAGTTTATGTGTTATTAATTAGTTGCTAGTTATTTTAACACTTTTGCTTACCATCACTTTGTGGTGTAAATGGGAGAACAAATTCTACCCATCTATCAATGTCGTGTCTCTTTTCTTAAATGTAATGCAACGTCTTTACATTTTTGCCAAATGTTTGTTAGTACTATCTTCGTCTTTCTAGCACGATACTATTAATATTTTAAGTCTCGGAATGAGTACCTTTGTTTTCTTTTTTCAAATAGTTTTGATTTGGTCAACTTCGCCAAAATAAAGTGTGATATCGTGTTGTCCACATGTTAGGATAGTTATCTTGAAAATATATTCTAAGTTTGAAAGTCTGAGGATGGAGATGAAGACTAGGGCCCTTGTGAACAAAGCCAATTGCTTGGATCCTCGCACCTGGGTTCCTAGATTATGCACGAGTAGCACATCATTAGAGAGAGACCTTGGTGTGTGTTCGAGATTCTATATTGAGCGTGAGAGGAAGAATTTACTACAGAGAACTCTTAACCACACTTTGCTAGGAAGGGTTGTAGAGAGAATTCTAGAGAAAGAAAGTCTCTAAATAAATTATGATCACTTTTTTCTACCAAAGAATAAGTACATATACTTACAAACATTCTCACCGTGTATTTTCATGTGATTGATTGTCGATAATGCGGGGTCCGTTTTGAATGTTAGAGTTATAGCCTTTCGGACGTGGTGGCCGTGAGCATTGATGAGCTTTGGAGCTCATGTATGTCATTCAAGCATTATGGGATGAGTCAAGTCCTTAAATGCTTCTACCACTTCATAAGCAACGTCTTAGTTTTCAAACAGAGCAAGACGTCATGGTGATGGACCGGCGAGGCGGGAAGCTTTGAAGGCAACCCGACGAGTCATGAGTTTAGGAGTTACTAGTGAGACGAGGACCTTGGAAGTGACCCATCAAGGTAGAGAGCCTTGAAGGTGAACTGGTGTCACGGGGGCCATGGATGTGACTCGGTAAGGCGAGATCTTATAAGTAATTACCCAGCGAGCAAGGCAGAGATCCTTGGTGTGCCCGGCAAGGCAGGGAGTTTTGGAAGTCTCTTATGGGTTGTTGACATTCTTCTTGAAAGCTTTAGAGATACTTGTGTGAACTAAGTGTTGCGAACAAATCACGGTTTCATCTGTACGAGCACCATAGAGGCCGAGAACAATTTGAAAAGGAGAGAGAGCATCGTCAAAAGTAACAACGGACTAGACCCTCAAGAGAAAGTTGCATCGGAATTTGGAATAAATTAAGGGATAGTTTGTCGCCAGAGAAAGGGCATTGGTGCCCCCTCCCTAATCGCCCCCGGTCGGACTAGGAAAAATATCAAACCAAGAGACATGGGTAAGGAAAAAAATGGACGAGGCTCCCCCAAGAACTAAATCAGTGCCAATCTGGTTGCCGACCCGAAATGGTACAAAGGGAAGCGCATCACGCAAAGAATTACCCTTTATTCTCAAACATGGGATATATCTTCGAGCGCGTCAAGGACTCGAAAAGGTTCCGCCTCCCTAAATATCATGACAAAAGAACACACAAACTAGAATGCTTTGTTCATATGACTGTTGATACTGGGGCTTCTCCAGTATGAATACCATTGAAATTCTGAACCAATGCTTTGTTCAAAATCTCATACCACTCAATATCTATGACAACTCGTACGAATGTAAATATCATGGTATAATTTTGAGTGAAATATCATGGATAAAAACACACAAACATCCTAATAAATGTGAAATATTAAATGAACAAAGTTGATGCCAATGTAGACATTGTAATGTACCATCCCATTCTAATTAGAAAACTAAATTACATTGCTAAAATAAAACAAAACAAATGCCCACAATACATTAACCTCTAGATATATAAAGATCTATAGGTTGTGTAAGAAAAAAGGTTCTAGACATAATTTCCACAAAAAGAAAAAAAAAAACAAAATAAGCATGAGCTTCATAATCATCTGAAGAGGATGGAGCCCCAAAGAACAGGTCCCACCTGCAAGCAACAAGAAATAACTAGGTTCATCAAGAGTGACTTGAACCAAATCAGCAAGAAAAGAGTGAATTGAATCACAATTCTGGAATCAGTGGACAAAATGCAGGAAATAACTTAAATTAGGAATAAACTGAAATGGCTATGAAAAGTAACTAATCTGAGTAAAAGTACTTAACTGACCATGCATGACTGTCACAATAACACCAAGGATTAAAAAATAGAATAGAGATTCTGGATTAACATGGGCCAAAAGCATTAGTTTTGGCTTTGATGGTGCTGTATCCAGTTACTAACTAATGACAAACCACCACTAAGACTGTCATAGTTATTATATTACCAACTATGAACGAATTACTCCAAGAATATCGGGGCCATATTAGATATGTTGGCAATTGATACGAGTTATACAATTTTCTGCTTAGTATAAACATGGTAGTTATGTTTTCAAGATACTGATACGGATTCCACTGCATCACTTTCTCAATATGACAATATTTCTGAGGGTTCCCATCAATATGGCATTCTGAAGGAAACATTTATAGAGAAGCAGAAACCACATGCGGATAAAATAATTAACATTGATATCATGCAATATGCATACTATAACTACAGGGAGCATGAAGAATTTAAATAATTAAAAACCTTGTTTGACCAACAAAATGACAAAGCATACCTCATATATTCTAAAAAAACAAAATACAGCAAGGAGCAGCAGACAACCTTGCCGTACTTCACTTTTCCGGATGCCCCCTTTTAGCTTTACGCCGTGCATGGTTTGTATGCCGAACAGGTTTCTTTGCCTTTTTGCTGTGTAAATAATTTGGAAAAGAAAAAATATTTACACATAAACTAATATTTCAACTATATAATTATGAACTCATTGTCATCATAAAAAGCACAAATTCCACCCTAAAAAAGTATAGCTAGTACTAACCAGAAAATGGCTGAGCAAATTCTAGGCAGCAGGATGATGGGAAGGGCCAGCAAAGCAGAGGCCTACAGCATTTGAATTATTGATCACTTATATGTAGAAGAAATCCAGTACAAATGAGCCAATTATAGTGATCAACTGATGACTGAACATCAAAAGACAAAATAATGACAAATAACAATAGATACATACTGCAAACCATTCCAACTCTTTGGTTGCAAGAGGCCTTGTAAGCTCATGCTTTTTAAGAAATTCTTTGACCGAAACTTGAACCTTCACAAAATTAAGAGAACAGCTTAGATGAAACAGTTAATCATTATTCTACGTTATATTTTAACATGATTCTCTACACTTTCATTCCACAGCGATGTTATAAATAGCAGCCCTAGCAATGTTCACTTATACTAACATTTAGCAGCTCAATAAACTATTGGCACTAAATTACTAAAATACAATCCACCAACAACTAAGGCTGTTTGAAGAGCTATCCATGCATATAAGCAGTCATTTAACTTTTAAAATGGAATACAGGAAAAATCACAGCTCAGGGACCAGCAATGAATTCAACCTTGTAAGAGAGGTGGGTATCCAGTATCATTACTCCACAATTGCAATAGTGGATACTTAAACCGCTATTTTTTGTAAAACAATACTTTTAGTTACCCTAATGTCTTTCCATGCATTGCATATCTATGATTCGAGAACTTCCGAAGATGTTAGAATCAAGTTTATCAAATGCCTCCAGCACTAAATTAAAATACATGAACACTATAGATAAAACATAATAAAAGAAATTGGATTCTTTCAAGATACATGACAATAATATCATGGGCACTAGTGATCAAGATGTATGTGCCCATCAAACATATTGATATTACACAATTACCTTCTGCAGATACAACTAAATTAGAGAGTAAATGATGGGCAGATATATCATATATATCCAGATTAGGTAGGAGCATGAACTATACAGTGGACCGGTGTACAATCCCACTACATTGCCACATATTTCCATTTGTCAAGTCCACATTTGGCAAACCAAATGCACCCCAAGTATTACCCAGGTCACTTTCTTAAAACAAAAGCTATCATAGCATAAAAACTTTTTTGCAAGGGGGCTCATTGCCATGAACCATTATATTTCAAGATATTTACCAACATCACCTCCAGTGAAGAAATCAAAAGAAAAATTCATAACCTCAACCAAGTACATAGAGAGGCAGCCCCCTTTTAAATCTTATTGAGCATCTAGGATATGCACGCATAGCTGAAACTACTCACAGGAGACCAGAAAAACAGTTATTAATACCTGATGATGGTATGTAGTTGCAGATTTTAAGAACTTCCCATAAGCACAAACTACTTTATTTGTATACGGTTTCAAAGTAACCCGTACTCTATCAACGTGAGGTTTGGTCACAGTGGCAACTTGATCAACATATGGCTTGCTGAACTTCTTAGCTTCCTGTTACCAATGAAGTTTGTGTTGAAATCACAGCTAGACAGAAAGGGCAACTCTGATAGTTAATATGAGTGAATGCCATAAAACATATACCTGAAAGTACGGATCGATAAATTCTTGAGCCTTGATAACATGTGGAGTTACAGTTCTCTTTGACCCCTCGTACACTTCAATAGTTTTTGTCGTCAGTAATTGCACATGTGGTTCAACATAGGTTGTTATCACCAACCACTGTTCCTTAATAGCTGGGACCCATTTCTTCAGGGTCCAAAGTCAAGAATATAAAGAATGCCCAAAAGTTCAGTCACATATACTAAAAATAAAATAAAAACTCAGACAAAAAACTTCAAATAACAAATAGAAAAGCGACAAATTCTCCATTGTTTTCTAAATCAAAATTCAAACCACCAAACAGTAAGCAAGAATGAACATGTAGATTTACAAGAAAGGGTTCTGGTTCATGTAAGGCTCTAAACAATTATGATGGTCCTCACGGGTTCATGAAAGAGCAAAACCAAACCAAATAAAAGTTAAGAATGCTATAAAATAATCCAGGAATCATAGTCTTTATTGTTCAAGAGCTAATATGGCGGAAAAATGGTAGACAGAACTTACAGTTTTTATTGTTTCCACGTGGGGTTCAGCCCACTTGGCAGCTTGTCCCTTCTTTTCCAGGGCCTGAGACAAATATTATACATTCTTCAGTTTTATACTTCAGCCTTCGCAATTTATTATTAGTAGCCTTTAATTATTTGAATATATATATATACATATATAGAGAGAGAGAGATATCCTTGTCAATTAAGAAAATGGAAAGTTAAATTAGTATGCAACAATAATCTCATTAGACCAAGGAAATTCTTGTAGCATCATTTTCAGTAGATACAGAGTTTTCAACAAGTGATGTATCTACACCGAGTAATACCTTCTGTTTGGCCAAGTCAAAGGCAGGTTTCCCATGCTCATTCCAGTGCATCGCTACGATGGACTGCAACAAAACGATTATCCAGAATCATAATAAGAGGACTATAACGAGGATTCACAGTAAGATTTTGCCAATAGAACCTGAGGGTTTAATATGATATACCTGACAGCGGACTAAATGCCCAACAAGCCAAGGTGGAAGCCATGCACCATGAACCTGAACATGAAACACAACATGCATTAGCAAGTCTAGTTTTGGTATTTCTTCAACTATATATATATTTAAATGAAGATAGAAACTTGAGTATGATATTTTTTGTTTTTGGCATGTCCTATGTTCTAGAGACAATGGCATAATAGATCAATGGGAAAGTTTTTAACAAGCTGTTTGTAACTACCATATTTTATCTGTAAGGAAAAACCTGTTCATGTTGAGCATACAGAGCAAAGGAGCTGTAGTTGTCTCAAATTCCCAAAACAGGCATGATGTTCTCGAAACTCTAAAGATGTACTTGTTCAAAAGCTACATTTTGAGCTATGCAAACACTTCCCAAATTAAAATGCAACACAAGTATAAATTTCATTTTCAATAAATCAAATTTATATAATTGAATAAAATTAGTTATGTGGCAATTCTTCAAGATTTTATAAATACCATACTATCAAAGGACATTTACTTTTTAACAGTTGTAAAGCCATAATAAATATTTGTGAAACTAGCTTATATACATAATTTTAAAAATAAAAATACGCACCATTACTTAAAAGCCAACCAAACTGGCTCTCATCTTATTCTAACTAAACATTATAGACTCCAAGACATTAGATGCTTCTCACATTTGAATACAGAATCCACAAGAATTAACCTCATAGTTAGTAGCCAGAAGTAATTCTATATACAATGAAGCCTAACTGGAGAGTGATCAAGTATGTGCAGTATACTCCTCAAATCGTGAAAGCATATTTCACCAAAGAGACAGGCATTCATCTAAACTCTTACCTCCGTTAGTTGTTTAGTTTTTGAGGTGGCCTCAAATTTTGCCTTCATCATCTCTTCCTGTAGAGAAATGATAACAAAAAGAATATCAAGAAAGAACCAGAGAGTAAGAGCACCAGTTTTTAGCATCTAAATGATAAATGCTTTGGAGCATGCAAAGACATACCTCGGCCACTTTGAGAGCACGCTCAGTGTTACGAATTTTGGCCTTATATTCCTCATTTATCTTTTTGAGCTGTGCAAGGAAATATCACTTATCACCCTCACATCTTATAGATTAAGAAAGGCATGAAGCACAAAAATAAGTAAATTTGGCATGACTGCGCCCCTAGCAGAACAAAGTCCCATCATATATGCAACAACTAATAACAAATGAAATAATGCAATCACAAGAAGTATATCTCTCCTATCTTTATAGCAACCAAGTAGAAACATCATGTGAAGTTGATAAAGAGAACTTTTCTAAGTTTTCATCTTTCTTGAGCATTTTCAAATACCGATACATCATCAAATTGTGTTGGTATACAATAGAGTTGTCAATTTGAGTTTCAGATCAAGTTAAAAATAGCAAGTCCGAACCCGATACAAAAGAGATTGAGCTTTTTGCGGCATTGCATTGAGGGTTCGGGTCAGTGATGCACATTTTTACTCAACCAACCCAACCTACACTTTTTTTTTTCAGGATCTATTTTATTATACCCCAACCCACAAAATTTGGGACAACATGCAGATTAAGACCCAAATTGTCAGTTATAGTATATAAGATACTGTAACTCGGAGCAAGCAGCTAAATATATTGTCCTCCTAACATTTCATTCAAGTTCACATATGAGTGAAAAGAACACTAACAAGCTGACTACTGAGTATTACATTTAACATGTTCTAATAGTTCCAGGAAAATAAACAGAACAAATCAAATCAAAGGCTTTATGGGTTATGGAAATCAACATGATTAGAATTGCATGCAGAGTTTTATAGCCAGTTGATGCATGGAAGTAATTCTATCTAAATTCAGCTATCAGCATACCTAAAGACTCACAACAAGGAATTCCTTGAAACTGAAACTTGAATGCATTATGTTGTATCAAATGATGGCTCATGAAACAAAACACATAACAGCAAGAAAAATAGCCTTTTATAAAAAATTGACGACAAGTTACATACATTCTCTATTTCAGAGTTCAATTCCCTCAATTTCTTATTGGATTCAGTTGCTCCGCCTTCCAAGGCCTCTTTCTCCTTTTTTTGAACTTCCAAATCCCTTTTCAGTTTTTCAACCTGCATAGACCAATACTATTTACAACATTGCACAATTCACTTTCTATGAAGCAGCTTAATTATGAATATCTGACCTTCTTTTCCAGTTCCCCAGCTCGTGCATGAGCTTTCCCTACCTGCTCCTCAACATCTGAGGTTCCCTTTTTCTGAGAACAATGTAAAACAGAATAAGCACACAACACTCACATAGGCAAGAAACAATAAACAGTCCCCCACAGAATAACATGATATTGTCTGCTTTACCTGGAGCGAGGCTACCTCGACCTGCAAGGACTCAATCCTATCTACCTTCTCTTCAATAACTTTCTCCTTCTGGGATATTATTTCATCTTTGCTCTTTAGTTCACTTGTCTTCTCACCAACTTGTGATTCTAAAATTCAGAATTTAAACAAAATGTATCAGCCAACAATGCAAATACAAAAACTCACTTTCTAAACTTAGAAGCTCTCATTGCAAAGATAAACTATTTCATTCATATTTCATCTCACTCCAAGAAGTTGCTGAGAAACCAAGTAAATCTACATAACACAAAATATTGACCTTTTTTTCTACCTATTACTGTATATAATTCCATAGTAATCAAATCCACAAAAGCAGATATACAAAACTTCACAAAAACCATGCAAGAATAGCATTACCCGGTCCGTAATCTGAGACTCAATAACTCTAATTTCAAGATCGTGAATAACAGATTTAAGCTCGAAATGAGGATAGGAAGTAGAGAAGCAACCTAGGGCGTGGATCTGGGACTTGAGCTGATCCAATTCGATCTTGAGAGCCGCGGAATCGGAGGCGTCCGATCCAGCGACCGTGACCGGTACGTCGGCATCGTGAACGGCGGCATCATCAGCCCTAATACCGGAGCAGAAGAGAATCGCGAAGACGACGACGACGAGGACGTTCGAGGCCGCCATGAAACGAAGAGCCCACGGAAGACGCAGAGACGGAGAGAGCGAGGAAACTCGTGGTATGAGTTGATTTTCGTGGGCGAGTTTTGGGAAAATATCGAAAGATTGGGGACGGTCAATAATACTGGTAGTGGGTGATGACGTGGACAGAACACGTGTCGCCGAAAAATAAGATCTGTGGATTTATGGTGTGGTCAGTGGTGTGGGTGTGGGTTTGGACAGGTGGAGCATTAAAGTGAAGTCATGAATGTTTGTATGAAATTTATGTTAATGTGTATATTACCATTACAAAATGTGGTTGGACTTGGATGAAGGTTTCGATTTAAACAAGCCAATAAGGACATTATATTTATTGGTACGTCTTTAGCTTGCTTTCTTTGGCTTCTTCATATATCAAACTCATGATCAAAAATAAAAAATATGTGTAATTACTTTCCAAAAAAGTGTATTATTAATTTAATTGGAGCAGCACACATGTGAAATTTAGTATAATCAACGGGCCAGAAGTTGTTCCAAATTAACGTAAGATCTCGAGTTCGAGCTTTATTGTCTTTGTGGTCTTATCCGTTCGAATGACGATTAGTCAGAGTGTGATATGGCTTAAAGGTAATTATCGCAAACCCTTTTTCGAAAACCTCATGGTTAAACAAAAACAATAGTGTAACTTTTTTTTTGAATGGTGGAATATAAGTGATTTTTTTTTATATATTACCAATAATTTAATTTGAGACCATTATTGTTTGAGTAACATCTTTTTTCTTGATTTTATATAACAATACTATTGAATAATTTTATATTAATGATATACAAAATTTAAAACATGAGTAGTTACGAATAAAGAGCAATAAGTAATATCCAATAATTAATTAATTTAGACTAAATCGACAATGGAGTTGTGACATCTCATTCAAAAATAAGGATCCAGTAATGTTTCGCTCCACAAATTTATTAGGGTGTGTATGAGTGAAATTTAATGAAGTGTCATTTTCATAAGATTGGCTCAGGCTAAACCAAAAATATTTGGCTCATATTCATTTTATCTTACCAATATAATGGAAAATGTTTCAAATTGATCCTTTTTGTATCCAAATTGTTTCCATTTGGTAACCAATTTGATTTTTGTGCCTCGCGAATCCTCTTACTATATGAAACACTCCAAGTCTCTTAGTATCCAAATTTGTTCCAATTTGATTTGTTAAACTATTTTTTGTTAAATAGTATTAACGTGGAATATATTGTTAATTTAGCGGTTTTGTTAGACGTGATACCATTAGTGAATACCTAGTTCTCGCAAGTGCCTTTGATGTGACACCATTTTACGTTAAATTAACATGTTTGCCAAAAATATTAAATAGATACACTTATGCAGAATATGCATTTTGCAGGAAAATATACGATTTTTTTGAACAATAATCATCATACAACAAGCTCTCATTCACTCAAGGCTTAGACATTTTGTCACATTAGCTTTGACTATTCAAGTAAGAATCTTGTATTGTTAAAGGTTGTGGTGACAATTTAATATATATATTTCACGTCAATACTAATAACTAACAACAAAATAATATAATTGACCAAATTGAAACAAATTTAAATACTAAGAGACCAAATTAAAATATTTCAGATAAGAGAGGACTCATGACATGCAAAAATCAAACTGGGTATCAAATTGAAACAATATGAACACTAGCTAAAGAGATCAATTTGAAATTTATTATTAATAGATATTTTAGTTTTGAATGACAAATATTAGTATTGTTTATTTCATCAAGAAATTTAGACTAGGTCGGTTTTGATACGCATTGGTTTTCTGTTTGGTGTATTAAGATATAACATTTAAGTCCAATGTTGACCATAGGTTCATAGTATAAATTTTAATAAAATATGCTAGTATAATTTACGAATTAACTGAAGATTTTAAATTAATATTCCACATGGTCAAAGGAAAAAAAAACTGATTACATTGTCAAACTTTTTTAAAAAATACAATATTTTAGTCTAATACAGTATATATTATTTCTATGCAATTGTTCTTTGAGTTTGGTAGGGGTTGATTACTTTTTGGTGAGCGAATAAATAAATTTACTATATGAATTTAGGTAGGTTATAGATTAGACATTTTGGCTAGAGGTTTGGAATTATAAACGAGGATTACGAATTAAACATGTTTGGATTGATACTCACTCAATTTGATTTTTACTCTCAAATCTCAATTCAATTTTATTATTTATGAACAATCCATTTAATGTAAAAAATTGAAAAAAAATGTTAATGAATTTTATTTTTCAAAACAATACATATATGCAAAATATAGAAAATAGGAGAGAAAATCACAATTTTACGCTCAAAGGTTCGATTAAAGTAATTTTTGTGTGATATATTAAAAATTATGAAGAGAAATGTGTTCGCGGATTCTATTTAACAAAATTAACACTTTGTGCAAATCTTGATATTTAATACTATGTATATTTTTTTTTACACCAATTTTTCAATTTTCATCAACTTTAAATAACAATTACTTTTTCATAATTATCTATCAGCTTTTAAAAAACAAATAATTTTATTTTGTAATAATGTATGTAATTTTATTAACCAAACAACACATATTCAAACAAGACAATCTCCAATGTACGAAGTCTTATTTGAGTATTAGGAGGGGAGAGAGTGTGTCACATGACATGACACCCTCATTCTTTTTATTCTCCAAAACTTAAACACTCATTACGATCAATGTTAAGAGGAGACATAACGTGAAATAGCGCAGTTTAGCATTTAGCACATCCTGCTCTCAGTTTCTTATGTTAGTTTTTCTATTGCAGACGCTCGAAGAATGAGAATCTTCTTTAGATAAATAATATTTTTAATTTGAATTTAAGTGTTTTTATATTATCCATGCATATATAAATAAAAGTATAAAATACTAATATGTACTTCCAATATAGTAATGACTTGTACTTTTGTGCATCACTATCAATATCACATAGATACCTTTCTATTGTATCCATTTGATACTCCATTTCTCTCATTTGTCTATTTTGTTTGCCTATTTTCATGAACTTTGTTTGGGAGTGTTTTGATATAGCCTCTAATTTCGAGGCTCTCGCGTGTCTTTTTCTTCTGTTTTAGACATATTCTACTTTATTATGAAACAAAACGTGGTTGCATTCATTGGATTCTGTCACCTAACTTCAATTATTATTCATTGCATTTCTCTTCTTCCTTTTATTTTAGAAATAAAAACAGCAAACAGCCAGTTTAAGCCCTTTCTTAATGACCCATAACTCATCAAAATTTATACAACACGCCCAACAAACTGTGTCTGAAAGTAGGCTAGTTAAAGCCTTGTGCTTTGGGCCGGCTTTAAACCAGGAATGGGGCGCTGAGCCTGTTCGGTGCTTCTTCGCGCGCATTTCGGTCAAGGTCCGATTGACTTCATTCCGAATTTCTACTCCACTCGGAACTTGGTTTGTGACCCATGCTGACCTTTTCTTTGGCCGGGCGTGCCTCGTGTCACCCCGTCATTGGTCAACTTGTTTCTGAATTTTTGTAGCGAATCAGGCCTTGTTTAGTAACACTACTTGACATCCAAAAGCTCTTACACATCAAATGAAACAATGTCACATAAGCAAATGTTAATGACAAAAGTTAAACACATTGTTTGCTTTCACCTAGCTTTTGGATGACTTGTGTAATGATGGTGCAGTTGC
>JAYMTF010004451.1:0-13134 GCA_036897485.1 Pelargonium nanum | reverse complement strand
GACGGTAGATACTATATTGGGTATAAAATAAAAGTGTAGATACTAGATTGGGTGCAATAAACATTTAGGTACCACATATTTGTTATCAGACTAATATTCCTGACAATATTTCAAAACTCAATAGTTCCACATAATTAAAAGTCTATTTTCTCCGATTCTACAAGCAATCGCATAGACCGATCACAATTTCCAGCAAGCACATTTTCCCATTTCCTCGTTTTCTCGGGAAAACGAAAAACCCATCAAAAGGGAAAAGATAAATAAAGAAAAGAAGCAAACCCAGGAGCTGAAACCCAGCAAACGGTACTCGAAGAATTCCGGTGACGGAAGTGTCTACAGAATCGCAACCACCGCCTCCGCTGTCACCTCGTAGGTCAGAGTCATCCACTACAACGCTATTTTCTCTGTGATTCAGCTGACGATCTCTCCGTCACATCTTTCATTTCCCAAATTGCAGACTAGTTTCGTTTTTTCCTCCAAATAGCCAGCCACAACACCAGCTGGTTTATAACCATAAATTTCCACATATTTGGCAGAGATCAGTTTTCATTTTTGTCCAACTCTGATTATCTTTATATAGGGCTCTTCGATTGGGGCCTATTTGTACTTCAATTCCCAGTTTCCAAAATCAAAAGCTTGAATTTACTGTCACGAGTTAAAAGCTCTGAATTGGAATGGGGCAACAACAATCCAAGGATGAACTGCTGCATCAGCAGGTGAATTATGCTAACATTGAGGGCATCAAAGCCCTTCACAGAGAAGGTGCTGGCCTTGAGGTAACAGTTTCACTTTGGTTTTGTTCAATTGCTAGGTTTTGTAGTTTTTTTTTTTTACATGGTTGTTGAACTGTGTTCTGTGATATTTGGTGTAGTGGATTGATAGGGAGGGAAAGACCCCGTTAATTGCAGCTTGTTTGAATCCCGACCTTTACAATGTTGCAAAAACATTGATTGAACTAGGAGCCAATGTCAATGCTTACCGCCCTGGTGAGCTACTCTTGTTGTGTATCTTGTGTTCTTCAATTTATTTTGTGTAGGATGGGTATTTTGTTGTCAGAAACAATTTAAAAGAAGCTAGGTGTGAGATGTTTTAAATTATGAATTTTCAAAGTGGCTTCTGCAATATTTGCGCGAAAAGAAATATCTTTCTACATTAGCCTAGAGTATGTGCAGTTTTGATTTGAAGTTTGGAAGCTTCTTTTATGATTAAGCAGTTGAGCACAAAGATATGAGGATGTGTACTGTGATATCTATAGACATTTGGTTTTGAGAAATTTACATTGGAGCTTTACAGGATTTCTTTTTCATTTTTGTGGAAAATGCCATATTCTAGAATCTAGAGTGGTAACAATAATTAGATGACTTGGGAAATTCATCTGCACTGCTAAATTTTCTCATTTACTTGTTTGTAAGAACAATATATGATGTGGGAACCTCATGTATTTTCGGATTTTCATATGCTAGGTTCCCATGCTGGGACTCCTTTACACCATGCTGCAAAGAGAGGCCTGGAACCAACTGTGAAGTTACTTCTTATACATGGAGGTAATGATTTGTTGGCTGTGTTGTATCAGTAAAATATTTCTGTGATTGAGGCTGACGTTATGTAACCTTTGCATTGTAATAACAAAAATTGTTTGTTCCATTAAATGCAATTATTCAATTGGTGATTTGTTCAATTTTTCAGCAAACGCATTAGTGATGAACGATGATTGTCAGACTCCACTTGAGGTTGCTAGGGCGAAAGGATATTGCAATGTTGTCCGCACAATTGAGGTAGACTTCAGATCATTTTGTATCACCGTCCTACCCATATACTAAAATTATAGAATGATGTTGCAACTTTTCCAACCTTTGACTATTTTGTTTATAGTATGATGACACCTAAAAGGTATATCCGCTTGGTATCTTGTAGAGCCATATCTGCTTATTCTCTGGTTGGTTGCGGGAATTCTATGGGCCAGGATTTCTTGAAGTATTAGCCCCTCAATTGGTCTCAAGAAAAGTGTGAGTATTGAGATTAGTTATCTACGGTTTTTGTGGTTTACTTACTTACTATGCTGCATATTGTCCGAATACTATAGTCAGATAAAATGTGTAGCATTGAACCCATTGGATCATATATGTGTAATTTTTAATATTCTTTCCATCAATTGAGTAATTGCCTAGATAGAATCGGTAGTTACACCAATATTCGTCTTGTTTGCAGTTGGGTTGTTGTTTTACCATGTGGCACCCGAAATCCTAGAATGCCTCTCAAGTTGGAGCTTGCAATATATGCTAATTTTCAGGTATGCTTGTCACTTTGCTAGATAATTCGGTTTTACATATTATACTAATGGTTGCAGGTTTTGTACCTTTGATCTTCTACTGAATTTCATATTTACTTCTGGGCATATAGTTCATTATTGGATGCTTTTTTGCTTAAGCTTAGGTTTGAATCTATTTGATGTCTAAAAGTACATAACTTGTAGTTGTTACTGTTGATAGTTATACCTTTAACCAAAGCTTTCTTTGTGCATCAGTTCTCTACTTGTCACTTGATAAATTTCTTGATGCTTTGCACTACTTTCTTGCAATATGCTTGAACACTTTTTATGTCTTGAAAAGATTGGAGGATTAGGATATGAATACTATGCATATATATATATTTGTTATTTCAAACAATAACTATCAAATCCCCCTAAATCTCTCTCTAGTTGGTCCAGTTTTGGTTAAATAGTCCCATTATCCATGCTAATGCTATGTCATGCAATTTTTCCTAGCAAAATGCAATCATTATACCTCTAGAGTGTTGGGCTATTCGCCGAGTTTGAACCATTGTTTTCTACTGACATTGGTCAATGGCCACTTTGTTCTTGCAACTTCGTCAAAACTTGTGTACATGGTTATTTATGTATCCTGGCATAAACCCTTCTCACTTCTCATTGGGCCACTGCTGAACAAGTAACCTACTTGTTGCTATATACAGAGGGAAGGACTAGTGATGGTTCAGTGTCTAATTAAGTTTGTAATGTTTATATGTCCACTTCAATTGCACCTGAGTCTTGATTTTGAAGTTTAGGGGTAGCAGTTGCTGTTCTTTGTTGCTTTGTATTGTGTTGATCAAAGCTCTACTACTGTACCAATATGCAGCAAATTTTGGAGTATTGCTTTGACCTTAAGGGATTATCTTTTCAGACCATCCTTGTTATTTGGCAGTTTATGCATCTCCATATTTAAATTGTTTTATTGTGTGTTTCACATAATATATTCTGCTGCTACGTATACTACTTCATTGAAAATTCTCTTTGATCTCTTATTATTATGAATGAACAGGATGCAAAACCACGTACAGTTATTGCATTGTGGAAAGCCAATTTAGAGGATCCGAAGATTCATCAGCATGAACCTACCGTGGCAATTATCGACAACAGCAGCAGTAATTTATTTATGCTTTAATATACTCTTTTGCTCATATTCGAGAAGATGATATCATAGTCCTCACATGTTAGTATGATATTACATGGATTGATTTGTGTTCTGAATAGTCTCAAGGTGGAGATTAGGGCTGGCAATTTTGGTCATAACCCGTGACACGACACGAATTTAAGTAGGCTTGAGTTTAGCATAATCGGGTTCGTGTTTGCTAACTCAACCCGTTTAATAATCGGGTCGTGTTTGTGTTGAACCCATTTAACCCGCCTAACCCATTCAATTAAACTGGTCATAAACGGGTTGTTGTTGATGATGATGGTGATAGCAAACCATTAAGGAATTAGAAAATCTAGCTAACTTGGAGAAACAAAAAGAAAATGCATTTACTGTTTTGTGCTTGTTGGATATAAGCGCAAAATACTATTTCATAGTTATCTCGATTTTAAATAATTAATATGTTGTGTGATTCAGTATTGATGAAGTTGTACCCTTTCTTCAGAGACACGCATCAAACTTGGACCGGCCAATGAAACCGACAAACAACAACTTCAATGGTTTTCAAATGCTTGCAAGGGAATCCCACAGGTACAATGGATAAATTCGTGCCAAATTAAAGAAAAAAATGATTTTTCAAATTTGTGATAGTCATACATGATATAAAGTTGGTGGGAATTAGTTGATAATTCTTTCACCGGTTTAATTTATATACTTTAAACAAGCTTCTGTGATTATTCTTGACATTTTATTAAAATTGTGAATTATGTTTTCTCACAATAGTAGAACTGTCATTTTTTTTTGTATTGTTTAAATTTAAAGACATGTAAGGTTTGCCTTCTCGTAAATTGAAAATTTGCTTTATATATTTTGTATGTTCAAAGATTTTTCAAATTCGTGATAGTATACCTGATATAACAGTTGGTGGAAATTAGTTGATAATTCTTTCACCGGTTAACCCTTAATATGTATCATTTAAACAAGCTCTTACGATTATTCTTGACATTTTACTAAAATTGTGAATCATGTTTTCTCACAATAGTAGAACCTTTTTTTTTTTGTAATGTGTAAATATTAAGACATGTATGGTTTGCCTTGTCGTAAATTGAAATTTTGCTTTGTTTTCTATTCGTAGAAGGATACAAGTCTCTATGCTGACTTGATTATTGTATGGTAGGATATTATGTCTTGAATTTGAAGACTAACGTAAATGGTTTGAAAGCTTTCATAGCTAGTTAATAGTTTGTATTGGTACATAGGCTCACTCATGCACCCCGCATGTTTAGTCTAATTAAACCCGAACCCCCACTTTACTAACCTTTTGGCATGCACCAACCTACGCAGAACACACTTTATCTAAACCGTGGTGGGACCACTTTTGGTTTAAGGTGTACTACACATAAATTTTGATCCTGATTCATCTTGAAAAATTCGTGCCATTATGCTGCACATTTATTTTTATATAAATATTCAACTCACATTCTATACCTTGTAGATCCTTTCACATGAATGCTACATATGTTGGCCTATGTGAGAGGATCAAACTACGTAGTCTTCAAAATGTCTTTGGTAGTTTCAAGTTCTTTTCCGAGATCATGCACCCTTTATAACAATGACGTCTTGCTGGGCTCGTACACATCAAGAACTTGATACCTACGAATAAGCTCCCTGGCATCGACTCTTACAAAAAAAGAGAGGAAACTCAGGGAAAGATAAACAAAGTGAAAAGGAATGTAAAAGAGATAGTTTCTACAACAATCCTGATGACTTATATGAGAAAGTTAGTCACATAACTGTCTCGTCTCCATATGAGAGTACCTGCAGGTCGTATGGCACAAATATCTTCTTTGATAGATCTGTTGCTACAGAAGGATCGAGTAGTGAACTAAATTAGTAGTATTATACTCGACCACCGTTGGCATGGTAGGAAAAGGGCACACCATGCTTAGATCGGAGCCCCACAAAGAAAATGGGATCAATTGTGGGGGTAGAGGGAACAATACTAATTAACTCCTAAGCTAGCACATAAAAAACCCTTGCCAGATCCATGTTTCATACTAATCTCTGGCACAACATCCTTATAGCTGTTTTATTGTTGGAATGCTCTTCAATGGTTGCTGTATTTGTGGTCTTGCATGGTGGAGGAAGAATTTGAAATTGTCATTTTGGAAGGCAGAAAGTACTGCCTAAAGGCTTAACTAGTATATAAAAAGTGTTAAATTTTAATAATGGGCTACAATATAATGACTTGGGTTTCCACTACTAAAAGGTCTACCTTATTGGTAGGGTTTCACTTGCACCATTATATGTAGCTGCTTTATCTTATATTTTACCAATGTGGAACACTCTAGTCACCACTTCAACACTCCCCCTCACATACGAGCCTCACATTTTTCTTTTTATCAGTGGGCTCGACACGTGCATAATCGGGTCCCTTTATAAATCCGCACTTCAACAGAAAGTATGCACTGCAGTGCTTGTATTTACTTTATGTTTATTTCTTTTATGATTTTAATTATTGGGTCATGTGCAATGCACATGTAATTTTTTTTTTAATATTCCGTTAATTTTAACGGTTTGCAGACATGAAAATAACTTAGGTATCTCCAAAAACATGTTTTAAAATTTGGGTACATTATGTGTTATGGGACCAAAAAATGGGCCCCCATATGTCATTACCCCTTTTATTTATATATCTAATAACTTAAAAGGCCTGTGGGCTTCCAAAAGAAAACTGAAATAAATTCAATTTTGAATATGGCGTGGCATATTTGTGCCGCACCGTGCCGTGTGCTTAGAGTAGTCCACAGCGATGACCTTGCGCCGCGCCTTGCGCCATTCATAACACTGATCTGCTCATTGAAGGATCTCCAAGTTTGTTTGTCTGTCTATGAAGATTACCTTGTGTCGTTAATAGAAATATCTATCATTCATTGAACATTTGGCTTTGAGTGACTGTTACTGAGAACATAATCTTCAGCTCTGCTGTGTTATGCAGACCATCAATCTTTTGCATTTTAAAAAATAAAATAAACAATGTCTTGATCATTTTGTTTGTTGAATGTTTTAAAATTTTCAGGCAATGCATCCCGCATTTTTGCAGAGTAGTCAAACTCCAGTTGTTCAAGCCACCGCACCAACAGTAGAAGATCTAGAATTAGCGTTGGCAATCAGTGCATCCATTCAATCTTCATCGGCAGATGTACCGTCACATGTTGATGCACTCTCAATTACTGAAGCAGGTTCATCTAGCATTGCAAATCACTCTACTGATACCAGTGGACATAGTGGTCCGGATGCTTCAAATGGATTGGCTCCTTCAAACGCGAGTGACAGTGACTGGGCAGTGTATGAAGGTGGGCCTAGTAGCAGTTCATCTCAGCACACCCAGAATAACATCTGTGCTGCCCAGACAACTCTTGATGCCCCAGAATCAATTCCATCAGCTCCACCTCTTACAAATGAGATTGTGGATGATGGTCCAGTTCAGTACCCTTCAATTGACTCCAGTCCAGTTGATATTTCTACCCCAGCTATTGAGAACTCAAGCTCAGGTGCTAACAAAGAAGGAGGTACATCTTCATCATGTGTGATATGCTTGGATGCTCCAGTCGAGGGGGCATGTGTTCCATGTGGCCATATGGCTGGGTGCATGTCTTGTCTGAACGAGATCAAGGCCAAGAAATGGGGTTGCCCTGTGTGTCGTGCCAACATCAACCAAATTATAAGGTTGTATGCTGTTTAATCGTCCAGGAGAATATGGGGAAGGCATGGAGCTGAAAATGGTTAGTATCACTTTTGCATCTCAAATAAGTCTAATTTTGTTTTCCCTGCTCCACTTGGAACCAGTTAGTTCATGATAGAATTCAATTGAAATTAGAATTATATAGTTTTTCATCTTCGAATTTAATCTAAATGAATTGAATTCTCGAAAATAAAGGGTTTGAAACGTCAAATAAAAAGAATTCAGTTGCAGCTCAATGGAACTCTTTTTTTGTCTGGGTCTTCTAATGGAGCCACAGGGTAAATAATAGGAGTTAAGATATTAGCTCACGTCCACCCGTGACCCTTAAAAATGAGTGTCAAGTTATTGCTTAGACAAGTAAAATTGATACTCTTTTTCTTGAATGGTATTATGGAGCATTTTAAGAATATGAAAACTCATTCTCTGAGATCTAATCATTAAGTTTAAAATGTTCTATGCAATTGCATAGCGTTTGATGTACATAAATGTTGTATTGAATTGATTTTGAAAATTATAGTGCCTACCCATCATAAACATTCTGGCTCCGTCATTGAGCATCCTTTTCAGTTCTGAGGTTAATATCATACAACTTGTATTTTGCAGTACGACACACAAATCGTTTATGCAGATAAGAAGGCTACTGTGCAAGCGCGAAGGAGAGGCTCAAAGGGAGTTGCTCTATATTCTACTATGAATTTGTATTTTTAGAGCATTCTTATTGTTTGCAACTGTTCTTCAGATTGTCCAAATTTATGTCTGTAAAGTTTTTTTTTTTTTTTTGGGTGTATAGACAGACTTCAAAAGAAAATCTTGAAGATTAACAGTGACATGGATTGTACATATTTGGTGTTCCATTTTCAACATTTCCATGATCCATCCTGTGAACAACATATAATTGATGATGAATAGAAACTACAGGGAGCAACTCTAGCCTTAGCGTTACATTAAATGTACTATAAGTGATAAAATACGAGGAAAAATTGTGCCCCCACTAATTAATATCTCTGGATTTGTCATTACTCATATCTATCCCAATGAACTTGTTTAAGCAGAGTGACCATCTGGATCAATATGTCAATTATTGTTTAGCTTAGACTCATCTTTCTACTCTCGTGTGTGTGTGTATGTTTATGTATGTATAAAATCCAGTAAGACCCACCAAAATGACAACATGAATCTTCATTTTTTTTTCTTTTTTTTTTTTTTTTTTGGTTTCATAGACATCATGTGAGATTTCAGTCAACCAATAGTAAGACATGCATTTATAAAGCCTACTATTGTACCAAAATTTTGGTAGCAAAAAAGGAAAAGGAAATTGGTAAGGGTACAATCAAAACATTGAGTATAAGCAAAATGGCATAGAGATAAAGGGTTAGGTGCCTGAGAGATGTAGGGTTTCTGTTGAGGCACTGTGTCTTTGTTAATGGCTCTTCCCTTTTAATGTCAGCTATGTATGTATTTATGTGTGTGTTGCATAGTGTTGGAAGTGACATAAAACCATATCTAGTTAGGGGCCATTCATATGATTTAAAGCATTCTACTTTTTGCCAATCCAGTTTCAACATCTATTATTGAAACTTTGCTTGCTCATCTTCATTGCCTCCTCCTCCACTTTTTTGTGATTAGCCTACAATTTGAAATGTTTAAACAAACAATAATCACAATGAAATGTATTTGGATAAAACGACCTTAATTCGTTAAAACTGAACAGTTGTTTCTAATAAACATTAAAGGCTTTAAATACCCTGCAGGCCCACGATCTATTAAAAATTCAATTCGTAGGTCAATGAACTAAAAATGAGACGTAGCAATTCACACACTGAATAAAAAAAGTTTTATGTCTCATTTTTAGTTCAGAGAACTACGAGATGAGTTTTCAATAAACCGTGGATCTGCAGAATATTTAAACAATATTAAATTGTGAAGAGCATCATTTGACCAAAAATACTTTTTGAAAAGTAAACATTTTTACAACAAAATAGTTATATTCCTTAAACAAATAGGCTTTATGTTTCCTATGTATCTGTTGTGAGCTATACATTATGGTGATAGATCCAAACTCTATTAGTAAAATATCAATTACCATACTATTTTGTAACTTGGCCCGTCAACTAAATCTCAGTTGAACAAAGAGTTTAAACTTAAGAAGATATTCCATGTAGCTTAATGTGAATTCTTTTGAAGTGACAATAAATGAGCTAATCTAACTTACTTGAATCGCGGAAGGTTTCAATATAAGGAACGAAAACCAAAACGTAGAGCGTTTAAAATTAGGAGTTTGACACGTAATTTAGAACGTTGAATATTTATTCGGAACGTGAAATATTTATTTTATTAATATAAATAAATAATAAAATAAATTTATGAGATATAAAATAACCAGCATAATTTTTTTAGTAATAACATAATTAATTGAACCATACACAATTTTATGAAGAGATTGAACATTTTCTTGTTTAGTTTGGTAGTTTATTGCAAACATAAAATGTTTCGGAACAGAGATCGCTAGTGTTATATGATAAGTTGGGAGTTACTCCCTCTATCATATTAGGTTTGTCACGTTATATTACTCCATTGTTTACAAAGATTAATAATTGTCAAGTTACTGAAAATTTATATATTTTCAAAAGAAAAAAGAAAAAGAAGAAGAAAGTCTTGCCTTGTTTGCTTCCTTGACGGTGTTTATGTCTTTGGTTAATGTGACTCGTGAAGGCAGGATTGTTAAAATAAGCAAGGTGATTTACAAGCCATTTATGGTCTATGATGTACAAACACTCATATTCACAATGTACCTGTGTCTGATACGTACGTATTTGATACTTGGACACTTTTTATATGCTTCCCCTTCAATTATTTTAATAATTTATTTAAAAAGATATGTGTCAGACATCTTATATATTTTCATTTTTTTTAACAATGAATTAATTGAGCGAGTTCGACACTGTAAAACACATTAACGAGTTTGAATTAATGTAGATTATATGCAACAATATAAAAATATAAATTATTATTTATTATTATTGAATGTAGACGTCTTCATGCATGTATTGTATCGTGTCGCGTCCTATATCACGTTCCCGTGTCTATGAACATAGTTTAATGGTTAACTTAACCGGCCATGACATGATTTGATTACAAATACATGGCCCATATGATAGGGACCCACAATCAAACATGAATACAATCAATACATTGTATTGGTTGATTTTTTTTTTTTTTTTTTACTTCCTTTTTCTAACCTTAATATTGCTGTGGATGATGAATAGGCAATAGTTATGAGAGAGCAGTATGTTGTTATTGATGAAGTTGAAGGCACCAAGTTTTCAAAAAAGCAATTTAGATCCTGTCTGCCACATGTATCACAATATTGTAAGATAACTTGAGTAGAAGCTGTTTAGACAAAGAATAACACCATTTTCATTAATTTCTTTTAAGTATGCAACAAATTATTAGAGAATAATATCAATTACTTTATGTGTGTCGTAACATCTATCAATTATTTCAAGGATAACTCGAAAAACAATTAATTAGCATATTAAAGATCATCAACTTATATCTTTTTCGCTAGTATCTCTGAAAGCCATGCCCCCCTCCTTCGACTAGGAACTTGCAATATTGGTCTCTCTATTCCAGAGAGGCAGTATATGCCTTGCTTCGCGCCTCTTCAGCCGCGCCGGTCTTGGAGCCAAATTGCTCATCGTTTCTTGAATGTTTTCTTTCTTATTATTCTGATGTATCTACTCTTGTTGTTTTCCTCTTGTAAACTAACAAGTTTTTTCACTTAATAAAAGTATCAATTGCTTATAATAATAAAATGAAATGTCCATCCCAAGCGGATTTACAGTGAATGAACATGAATGATAAGTAACGATTGACATGTATATATTTGCTTTCGTTTAATCTAGTGTTAGATTGGAATCATTTTTATGGGAAGACAAATAAAATCAATGCAAGGAAAGCTATAGATTCATGAAGATTATTATATTACATAGCCTGCGTGGAAACCAAGTTTAAGTTGTTCTTAAAATGACAATCAGCATAAAGGTTGATGGATATCAGGATATATATGTGTCACAATGAAGTGCTAACTTTTTGGTTCCATCGACAACACCACTTTTAGAATTGAGAATTTACAACCAAATCAAGCAAATTAAATTCCATTTCAATGTGTTGAAAATTGAGACATGATTTCTATATTCTACTTTACTTTTCCAAATCAAAGGGAAGAAGGAATGTATGAAAATATTACCGGTCATATTTAGTATTAACTATCAGAAGAAAAGCATGCATGAGAGCAAGAAAAAAAAATTGAATCTTAATGAATGATAAATGATAAAACAATTACTTTTCGAAGTGTTTGTTTTACGATGTCACGAGAATGATCCTTAAAAGAGATTCATCTTTGTACATAGTAGCTCACTCGAGATTCATGCATCTGTTCATAGCCGATAAAAAAGAAGAATAGTAAAATATGTTGTAAATATACCAAAAAGAAACTATTTCATTAAGAGAAAACTTAGAGAATGAATGAATGATATTTTCTTATTTCAATACACCTTAAGATTGTAGGTGCTATTCATAGGACCTCAACCATGATATGTAGTTACATTATAAAGAAAGAGATTTTAATGTCCATAGTTGAAGCACACAAATTCTATGGAAGTAATGCTAATTATGTGGGTATTCATGTGTTTACCACACTCGCTATTAGATATATGTTAATGAATAAAGTGTTAAAATACTCTAAGAAAATGTGTGATACTTTGATCTTAAGAACAAAATAAAGTCCAGGATTTCGATAAAACAAATGAGATAGTACATAGACTTTTAGAGACCTTATTTCATATTTATTTGGCTTAGGTTAAGCCATCAATGAGATTGTGACGCTTTATTAAAATACTTAGATCCAGTAAATCGTTCCGCTCTCACAAATTCACTTTGGTAGATATAAGTGAATTTTAATGTGGTGATATGATCTTTATTGGCTTGACTTAGGCTAAACAATCTAAACCAAAAAGTGTTTGACATAAATTTAGTTTTGACGGATGAATCCAGTCACATAAATTCATTAAGACGAGTATGAATGGAACTTGGAGGAAATGGAGCTTTTCCTTGTTCCGTGAAGGAGAGAGAGTGAAGGTGGGAGGGGTAGAATGGTAAATAAAGGAGGAAAAGGAGTTGTCAATCAATGCAAAAGAAAGAAGAAACAAAATCATGTTATTCCCTCTTATTTTTAACCCAATAGCTTTATCCTGTCTCCATCCCAACCTCACTGTCAACCTATTTCCATTTCCATTTCCACAAAAGCCCTAAAACCACTTCCTTCCACTTGCCAATCAATTACCATTCACTCTCTCTCTCTCTCTCTCTCTCTCTACTGTTCTTGCTTCCTTCTTTTCCGGAATAACAAAAAAGAAGATAAATCTTCCATTATTATCTCCTTAATACAACAACTCAAATGTTATGTTTTCCACTCCAACATCGATCGTAACCCTTTCTCTAAAACTAAGGTTTCTAGGATTGTTAAAAAAAAAGATTCAAAGCAACCTCAGAACTATATACTAAAAAGAGAATATAAACATTAGATTGTAGCTACCTCTAGCTTGGTACCTCCCTCTATTGTTTTCCTCTTCCCTTATATATCACCATATCTATCTACCTCTATGCTCTCTCCTCCTCTCAAACAAAACTCACACATCCACCATCACTACAAGCTAGTCAATTTAAATATGACCTAGCTAGCTATTTTCCAGGTGAATTTCACTTACTACTCTCCCCCAGAGGTCAAACAAAGACCCACTTCTGGATCAACAGTCACACAATTGATTCTTGTTTCAGTTTCTTGAACCAACAGATCAGCAAGAAACTAACACAGTTCTTGCGGTTCTTGATCTCATGGATTCGTCTCAAGAATTCGAAACATCCAACGCGGACAGCACCATGAGCATCAACATCAACGCCCCCGCCGCCTCCGCCTCC
>JAYMTF010004450.1:0-13135 GCA_036897485.1 Pelargonium nanum | reverse complement strand
ATGTATATATATATATATCATAATTGAAATTTTAGAATTAAATCAGCCACAAAGGTAGCTAGCCAAAGAAGTAGATAAAACCCTGTTTCTGTACATATTTTTCAGAACTACGTACCAGCATAACAAAAGGAAATTTCAATCTAAATTTAAATCAACTTAAATATGAAACTTGACAAAATATCAACAGCTATATGTATTAAATAAGTAACATATAATGGATAAGCAAATTACCAAGCTAAAATCTGCTCCAAATTACAATTGCAGAACATGATCATAGAGATTACCGATGAGTTTGGCCAATCAAATCACCTCGCTCATTGTTGGAGCCAAAGTCATGGCAAGAAGCAACCAAAAATCATGAACAAATTGTCAGAGATGAATAATAGAGAACAAATATGTTACCTGTCCGTGAAGCAAAACAGAGGACCACAACTACTGCCAATTGAAATACCAAAAACAATATAATTAAATCATGAAATATAGTGGTAAAATACCATGGGACCACAGCCAAGTCAATATAGTAAAAGTGTAAAACTAAACATTAAAACAAATAAATGACTGTTTCTTCAAAAAAAAAAAAAACAAATAAATGATTGGATTCGCTCAATCGCTGAAATGAAACAACTGACAATAAAATTAGAATGGTTGTGTTAGACAAACAAAATAGTAAAACCCATAATCATTTGGGATCAAAAACACCTTCATCGAATCATAGCAGAATAATGATTTCCAACCCCATTTAGACATAAGGAAGAGAAAAGAGAGAAATGACATGATTATAGAAGAAAGATATGTCAAATAAGATCAATGAAATGTCATGACTATTTTGATAGTTGCATATGATTTGTTGTGATTTGGGAGTAGAATATCACCTGCAGTGATGAGAGACAGAAGAGTGCTATTCCAATGTTGCGGTGAAGCGAGTACTGGATCACTTCAGATTCATTTCCAAGCTTCATACCGAGTCCCCAACCAGCAATCCCAGAATATAGGCTATCATCTGACAGGAAACATGGAGATAAAACCATAATGGATCCGCAGACGGGCAAAAACTCAAATACCTTGCGATTATGACTCCAATTGGAAACACAATTTCCCAACTGATAACATTCAGTATCCTATGAAGCTGCCATAAGAAAAACATAGCGCAATCAATAACTTTTTAAAATCTAATTATCCTCCAAACGAATATGCAGCGGTTCATATACCCTTGACACACAACTTTTAGATCATGAAAATCTATAGTCAAGTCAATGCAAATTTTATGATCTAGCTGATTGTCGCTTTTACATTCTTGAGCAAAACTTCAACAAATAATTATAAAAGAAACGAACAACAACAACATAACTTCCGTGTTATATTAAAGTAGAATAGTTAGTAGTTATTTGGTTAAGGAGATGTCAAAATCAAGCAAACGAACAATGATTCACAAAATTAAGAGATGAAAAGTAAGAAATTTGTTAAGAATTTGCTCATATTTGCATTTCGGTTGATTTGGAAATTTATAATAGAAAGGATTGGTGGTTTTTGAGCGCTTATGCTATTTTGAAATGTTTAATAGCATGATTCGAATTGGTGTGTGGAGTTGTGAGGTGGTGTGTGTCAGTAGGTGAGGAATTTGGCATTTGGATTGTCATTTAGTTTGCATTGCCGTCATTATTCAACCCGATTACTAAACCCCAATATATCTATAGACAATCAAATACAAAATTTAAAAAAGTAAAATATGTAACGAATCAAAACACATTACCCAGCGAGATCAAGCCACGACAAAATTGCAGCGGCGAGAAAAACGGTCGGCAATGGTGGCCGGTGCTCAAGAGAGACAGAGAGTTGACTGCTGTAAGGCTGAATGAGTGGGAAAAAAATAATAAATAGTTGTGATTTTGTCAGTTAGGGTTTTAATTAGGGCAAATGACATTTTAGTCATTTCGTAAAGTTGAAATATGTTTTCTTTTTATTTAATAAATAGTGGGTCCCATTGACACGTGTCATTCAATTGGACTATGAATTAGAGAAATTTTAGTGACACGTGTCACTCAATTGGGATACCCATAGATGCCCACAAGTTTGGATCTAAAGTGTCAGATCTAAATAAAAACCTAACCCTAAGCCATTTTCTTATGTACTTATCTCTATATGTAGTTGTCTTTGAACAAAATTAAGATCAAATTAGTTAGAGCTTGGACCGACAACTTAAGTATAAGCCATATGTGCTCGACAACAAATATAATTGAGCTAGCAAAAAAAATACATGTTTACTTTCAGCCCATTTTGCTAGCTCTAGGATTTACTACTGTAACATAAATTTCAAGCCAGCTGGAATTGATAAAAAAATCCGTTAAGAAAAACCTAACATCAAATTGCTCTCTTGTTAGGGCTAGGCGTCAGTCTAGAACTAGACCGACTTATTCGAGATCAAAATTTTCAAAAGTCATGGACCGAATATCATATTTTTAATAATCAATCCATGGACCGGACCGATTGTGAGTGGTCCCGACAGGGAAAAGGCCGATTTAAGTTTTAATTTTTTATTAAAAATATTCTATAATAGAAAATTAGAGAAAAAATAGCAATAACTAAAATTAAAGTGAATGAAGTTAACAATAATATAGTATATTGTACTACAAGTGATAATTTAAAAAAAAACACACAAGGGGAAATTACAGAAGACACCTCTATACTTGTCACCTTCAACATTGGGCAAACCTTAATTTTTATGTAACTTTAGTCACTTTTTACAATTTTTTCACTATTCTGTCAATGACACCGTTAGTTGAAGTGCACAATGACCAAATTACCCTAAAAAGCTTATGGTTACCCAGTGTTTTAGGTGACAAATACAAGAGTGCCTCATGTAATTTCCCCTAAAAATTATTTAAAAAAACTCATCTAACCATATCTCGTTTTTGTTACAAAATCTCATCTCTCATCTCTGAGCTTCATTTTCATCTTTTCATTTCTCTTCTCCAAGCCGCCGGCGAGGTTGACCTTCAAAGCCACTACCACTGCCTTGCTCGACCACGATCGTATATCTCCAAATCTTCCACCGACCACCATCAGACCTCCGCAAAATTTGCGCAGTCTCTACTCCTTGCCGCCGCTGGATTTGGCACAAACCGGAGCTGCAACCAACGAATTTGCTTCAAATATGGTGATGATAATGAATAAAAGTTAGAATTTTTACTGTAATTTTTAATTTAGTTTGCAATTTTTGAATTTATAGTTAGTTTGATTTTCATTGAAAACCAAATAATTTTTGGTTAGTAGGATTTTATTTTGAAATTGTTATTTAAGTTATCGAAATTGTTGTTGTTAGATTTCTGTTGGAAATAAAATATTGTGACCTTGATGGGTTTTGGAATAGTGAATGTTATGAAATTTTCTTCTTAGATTCACAAAATTTTGAGATTTTTGTATTGGTTTGGGATTTTGGTATATTACATTTTTTCTTCATAAATTAGCATAATCAACACAAATACAAATCCAAATTTAATAAATCAAATTTGAAAAAAAATTTGCCGGCAAAATGATAAACTTTCCGATGAAACTCTTAACTGACCGAATGACTCTTGAATTGTACAAAGTAGTTTAAAGTTATGAAAAAAAGTTTAGGGTAGTCCAATGTTGAAGGTGACGAGTACAATGGTACCTCCTGTAAGGGTAAAGCTGACATTTAAAAAAATTAAGTCATGTGCAGTGCACATGATGAGAGAGAGTTTAATTCTGTCAAAATCAACTGACGGAATGACTCTTGAATTATACTGAGTAGTCTAAAGTTACGATTTCATTTTAAGGTTGCCTAGTGTTAAAGGTGACAATTACAAATATGCATTATGTAATTTTCTCTAAATACAATTACTAATATAGTATATTAAAAATCAAGGCATGTTGAGCCAAACAGTTTAAACGTTTTGGATTCCAAGTCTCGAGTTCGAGCCTCCTTGCCGACGGTATGAGGTGGAGTATTTGGGTTAAAAGGGACTCAACCGATAAAAAAATATTTTGTAAATAAAAAAATATATTTGGTCCGGACCGAATGAACATAAAATTAATGAACCGAACGAATTCGGTCTGGGTCCGGTCCGATTCATTTTTCAGTCCACCCCCAAAATATGCCCAACTCTTATCTCTCCCGAGCCGCCTCACTCTTATGTACAACCAGATTATCTCATAACAAACAAGAATGAAGCTACTGAGCCATACTGATACATCTTCTTCTCTTATTAGCAGAGTCGTTTTTAGATAAAATATCAACAATCACTATCCATTTGCTGCCCTGAGAACACAAGAAGCCATGAATGGCACCGGAAGAGCTCTCCTCACGCGCTCTCTCTCTTCCCCTCTCTTTTCTTCCACCAAAATCTATCCTTTTTTCAGACCCACTAGGGTTTTGCGAGGGTTTAGGCCAATTTGCTCCACCGCCACAGTTGCTGAGCCAGACTCAACTCTGCAGACTGATAAACGCTCAATTCTTCTTGAGAAGCTGAGGCAGAGACACCTCAAGGACTCTGGGACAGCAATAGCCCCAGTTGGTGGAGTTGGTGCTGTTGAGAGGTCACAGAAGAAGGACAAGGAAGTTCCACAAGTTGGGAATTTTCAGCAGTTGGGTTTGACTGAAGAGGTCATGGGGGCTCTGAGGGAGATGGGTATTGAAGTTCCTACTGAGATTCAGTGTATTGGTATTCCAGGTGTGCTGGAAGGGAAGAGTGTGGTGTTGGGTTCTCATACTGGCTCTGGGAAGACTCTGGCTTATATGTTGCCTCTTGTTCAGGTATTGCTTTGGTTCAAAGTTCCAGTTTTCATTCTTAATCTTTTGTGGGTCAATGAAAGTAATTGGGGTTTAGTTCGAAGTTCCAATTTTTATTCTTAATCTTTTGCGGGTCAATAGAAGTAATTAGAATAGAAACATAAAAGAGGCCATAGCATAAGATAGGTTAGTGTGGTGGAGATGAGAATGAGTGGAAGATTCCAAGGAGTTTTGCTAAAGGATTCATGTAGCTGACCCAGTGTTTTTTGGGAAATGGCTTGGTCAGTTTAGTTTTTGGTTGGATTGGTATTTTAGTTGGGACAATATGATTTTGATCAACTGAAATAGGTTGCCTTGATTCTTTTTACTGCTGTGAAATACTGAAATTTTACCATTATATTAAGTTACATTCCAAATGTAGTTATCTGTTTCGTCATTAAGTTCAAGAAGGTACTGGAAAAGGTTAATAAGACAACCTATTATTTGTTCTAGGAAGGTACTGGAAATTTTACAACCTATCAGGAAAATGTAACAAATAATAGGTTGCCTTGATTAGGTTCATGGATTTTTTTTATTGCTGTGAAATTTTACCACTATATTAAGTTACATTCCAAATGTAGTTATCTGTTTCGTCATGATTTCTTGCTTACGAGCTATGTTGATATTGCAATAGTAAAGTTCATAATCAAGTAGAAGGCTTATGTACTGTATATTTTGTAGTTGTTGAGACAAGATGAGGTATTGTATGGTATGCTAATGAAGCCAAGACGCCCCCGAGCTGTTGTGCTGTGCCCAACGAGGGAACTCTGTGAGCAGGTGTGTGTGTGCGCTATATTTTTATTTTGGAGCTCGTTTACAGTATATAGTTGACATTTTCCCAATAAATGTAATAACTGTCCATGGATTGTTTAGGTGTTTCAAGTGGCAAAATCCATTAGTCATCATGCACGATTCAGGTCTACTATGATAAGTGGTGGTGGGCGGCTAAGGCCTCAGGAGGATTCTCTGAGTAGCCCAATCGACATGGTAGTTGGGACTCCTGGTAGGGTTCTTCAACATATTGAGGAAGGGAACCTGGTTTATGGCGACATCAAGTATTTGGTTAGTATCTTAAGATATTTAGTTATGTGTTTTTTCTTTATATGAATAGAAGGAGCATTCGTTTTTCTCCTATGAAAATATTTATGTGTAGTCTGTTGTGCAATCTTGTATGAGATTCATATTCTCTTGGATATTCATTGAATCATAACCTATGGTATGTTTTATGATGGTGATAATGTTTCTGTAGGTATTAGATGAGGCAGACACCATGTTTGATCGTGGCTTTGGTCCTGATATTCGCAAATTTCTTGGTCCATTGAAAAATCGTGCTGCCAAACCAGATGGCCTAGGGTTTCAAACTGTTTTGGTCACTGCAACAATGACAAAGGTATATTGTACCGTATATATACTAAAATGGTTATCTCCATTTGGGCCTTTCTAGCTACCTTTTCGGAGTCCTAGTTGATTCTGAACATTGTTAAACTGGATGCAGCTCACTAAATTCATTTTATTTTATGTTTTTGGATTACTCATATTCATTGGTTAAGGATTTGAAGTGTAGAGGTAGAGATTTCAAAAGATTTGGTATTTTATGCAACCAATTTGTTAAGAACAAGACATTTAGGTTGGATTCTTTTTGGTCAATCTTACTTCGGTTTAAACTTCTTACTGTACTTCAAAGGGTTCTAGGTTGTCAGTAGTTGGGTTAAAGAAATGCACAAAGTTGAAACCAGATGGTATTTGATCATATTTCTGAAATCATGTACCGAATTTGTGTAATTAACTTTCCTGAGGTTTGGCAGGCTGTGCAGAAGTTGATAGAGGAGGAGTTCCTGGGCATTGAACATTTACGCACATCAACACTCCATAAGAAGATAGCTTCTGCTCGTCATGATTTCATCAAGCTTTCAGGTTCTGAAAACAAATTGGAAGCATTGCTCCAGGTATAGTTCTGTAATACTCTGTTGTCCATTTTCCATTTCTTAATTCCCATTTATTGGCTATTTTGCTGTTTCTGTTGACAATAGTATAGTACTATGAGTAAGTGAAGTACCATACCATGCTTTTTTTTCTTCTTCTCATGAAGAATGAATTATATTTATTTTTGCATTACTTCTACAAAATGTTAAATGTGATTTGTTTCCGTGGTCAGAAACTTGTAGTGCGACATAACTAAAATAGAAGTATGAATTTTCTCAGAATCTGATTATTAAGCATAAAGAATGCCTCCCAGTTCAAAATGCAAATAGTCTGCATTTTGCTCTCTTGATCATTTACCAGCTGATGCCTATAGTTTCCGTATAGAAGTTAGAAAGTGTCTGTATAAGATTTTACATAGACTTTCAATTTGTATTATTACTTTTTATATTTTGTTCTGAATGTGAATCATATGGCAAAAACTTTTCATCTTTTGTTCCTTTTGTTCTGTTACTTAATATGTTAGGTTGGAGCACATGGCATATTCTCGCTATCTTCGTACCATGTAGTTTATGAAACGTATAGAATTTGTTTATCCAATGGTAGTAAAGTTAAGCATCTCGGCAGACTGTGAAGTTGGTTTATCTTCTTAGGGAACTAATTTTGTTTGAAAGTTGACATGGTGTTAATAAGAATAAGCCTATTATGTTGAAAGAAGGAACTTGTTTTGATTATGTGTTGATGTGATGGCAGGTTCTTGAGCCAAGTTTGGCAAGAGGAAATAGAGTGATGGTATTCTGCAACACATTGAATTCCAGCCGTGCTGTGGATCATTATCTTGGTGAAAATGAGATTCCCACTGTCAATTACCATGGCGAAGTGCCAGCAGAACAAAGGTTAGACTAAAAATTGTACGCTTTAAATGTTTTAGTTGCGTATTACTATTGCAAATACAGCCATCGGTTGTCAGTATTAGTGGCTGTGTTTCCTAAAGCCATTAGCCAGACTCCCATTTAGGAAGGCACCAGCTGATGGTTTGGAGGTTCCGGCTGCAGAAGCAATGATGAATTATTTGTCAGCTTTTCATGAACTGTTACTCTATAAACTGTTCAACTTTCTAATTTTGTTTGATCATGGCATGTGATCAAGGTAGTAGAGATTTTGAATATAGCACTTTGATGAATAGTCAATATTTACATCTTCCTTGCATTAAAGGGATGGTCATTTATAGTGGCGATAATGCTATCGATGTGTGTCTGCAGATGATGGATGTGATGGTTATGGGCATTCATTATTACATTATTGTGTAGCCATTGCTCACTGTTTGATGAAGTCTTTAGACAACCTGTCGCATTTTCTATTTCCTTGTTTGACCACACCGGATTAATCCTTATAACCCCTTTTTATGGTTAACAAAAAAGTTTCTTCCTATTTGTTTCCGAGTGAATGAAGTAATTACCAATTTGTTTCTACAAGCAAACTTTTATTATGACTTAATTGTGGCAACACGTAACATAGAGCAGTAGCAATCAGCATAGTAAGTTTAAGTTAGATTACCACTAAAAAGTAAAACTTGTACTTGTCATGTGCCAACTGAATGAAGCATATCTTGCATTGGGCCGCATTGCTCTATACTGGCACTTGATTTGGGACTGATCCTGCTCTCTTTCATTCCCGTCTGAATTATGCTTATTCTTTTTGTCTATCTTTCCCTTAAAATCATTTTCATAAAGAAGTGCATCAGCTGTATCTTAGTATTGTTGGTTTTTAGGAGGTCTTGCAAATATTGTTGAAGTTTCAAACACCAACATAAAACTCTCTCTCTCTCTCTCTCTCTCTCTCTCAGTGACCCCTTCTCTATTTGGGCATTATTCTGCACAAGACTTATTAGACGTTTACTCTATACTGTGATGGTTGTTGATATGACACTGGCTCACCTGTTGGTAATGTCTGTGTAATCACACACCTAAATCAGTAGTGTGGGTTATTATCTTGTTTTCTTGCATCCCGATAATGGCTAGAAGAATCTTCTATCGTATGCAAGTATGTATACAAGAGTCACTGACTTCACTATTTTTCTGTAAATTTCAGGGTGGAAAACCTCAAGAAGTTTAAGAGTGATGACAAGGATTGCCCCACATTGGTCTGCACAGACTTGGCTGCTAGGGGACTTGATCTGGATGTCGATCATGTTATCATGTTTGATTTTCCATTGAACTCTGTAAGTATCGTATGTGTGATATTTATGTGCATTCCACTTGGTTCATCATTCTCTTTTCTCTTCTTCCCACATTTGGAAGCCTTAAATCTTTTTTTTTTTCTCCTGAGTTCTTAGATTGACTACCTTCATCGCACTGGAAGAACTGCTCGTATGGGTGCTAAAGGTGTGCATTTTTTTTCTTACCCCTCCAAATTGATTTATTTGTCTGTTTTTTTATAAATATTATATCATGGACACAAGTGCTATGTTCGCGCACACACGCAAAACATTCATGATATGTATTTGGAGGATAGCACAACCACATATTTAGCCGTTGCTATACCCCAGATACCGTTTAGGAGTTCTACATTTTTGTATTGATGAGACCATTCAATATTTCTTGACGACTACAACTTTGTAATGGAACTCCTTTTTCTAAAATATAGTTCTCTCTTTACAGGTAAAGTAACTAGTTTGATTGCTAAAAAGGACCAGCTTTTAGCCACCCGAATCGAGGAGGCTTTAATGAAGAATGAAAGCTTGGAGTCACTCACCGTAGATTATGTCCAAAGGGATGTCGCCAGAACCCGAATAACCGAGAAAAAGGGAGAAAAAGAGAAATTCGTTAAAGCTTCAAGTCAGAGAGGTGCTCCACATAAGGGAAGCAGGTCAAGTCTGAGAAGCAACGCTAAGATAGAAACAGTGAAGTCTTCCACTGGCCGGGGCAAGGTTGCTTCCACGTATACATCAGGAAGAAAAACCTCAGGGGTGAAAGTACCTAAACGAGTGACATCTGGCAAGGCTATTCGGGTGTCCAAGTCAGCCAAGTCTTCCGGTGCAGGAAAAGCATATTCAGGTGGGAAGAAGAAAACAGACGGTGCCAGAAAAGCGTTTTCCGGTGGGAAGAAGAAAACGGACGGTGCCAAAAAAGCATTTTCCGGTGGGAAGAAATCAGACTATTTTTCCGGTGGGAAGAAGAAAACAGACGGCAAGAAATCTTCACCTAAGAAACTAAGTGTTGTGGGCCTTAGAGGACGAAGAGATTCAGTAAGGTCCGGTTGATAATGTTGAATTCGAGACAAGTCATTTGAATGAATTTCAATTTTGCTCTTCAATAGTATGATTCAAATCTTTTCAGGAAACTTATAATATATAGCCACTTTATTACAAGGTAAACATTACATTCTTTTCATTTCCATGTAAGTAAAGCACGAGGAGGTTTTGTTGGGGCAACGACATTTCCTTCCGAGTCATAGATTATAACACCCGAAAAATCTGGTAGCTGACACTTGCCGCCCATGAGTATATTTTTCTGCCAAACTGAAATGTTCTCCGCGGGGGCGTCTTCTGCGCTTCCTTCACCACCGTGATCTGTTGTGTGCTGAACAACAGGATCATGGTCATACGAGCCATAGCAGGCGCTCCAGCTCCAGCTATGATGATGGCGGCGCCATTTGCGTGAATGAGAAGCGCACATGAACAAGGCGAACCCGCAGAAGAGGAGGGTGATTCCGGCCAGGCTGAACTGGGTTGTGCTCGGTGGAGGATGTGCTGGAAGAAGAGGGCGAGCCATGGAGGATTGGATGAGATGAGACTTGAGAGTCTGTTGTGTGCATAGATATATATGTTTTAGAAATGGGGTTGTTGGATATGGAGGATTTGTTCAGTTGCTTTGCTTGAGGATTTGGTATAGTCAGAGCTTTGATGGTTTAGGTACTAACAGAAGTTGATGTTTGATTGCAGCATCACAAATAATGGTCAGCTGCTATCTAAAATCACTTTTTGTTAGATAATATACCTCATCTCAAAATAATTGTCCATGTATAAATTTATGTTTCGAGAGAACTCGTGAACTTAAGAATTTTTTTGGTACATGATTTTTATTCTATGTGAAATTTATACTATCGTAGTGATGGAGCCAAATTCGAGGTTAAGGCTAGAGTCAATTCTTAATCGACATTGCTTAAAAAGGTAGGCATTAGCTCAAATTAGTCTAATGAATACATTTTTGGATTAAATTCTATAAATAGAAAAAGTTGTTAAGAATAATATGAAATTTTGCTAAAGAAGTTAGGTTACAGCTCTTTTACATTATACTGTTTGTATTTTATTTCACAACACTTAACTATTAACTATCGTATGTATAAGTAATTAAGTATTTCAAAACCCAAACCCTGAAATAAGCCAAAACCACACCTTTCCTCTGTTCCTGCCCTTTGTTCTTTCGCAACTGAAATGGCTCATCGTTCCCAAATTCGTCTCTACAAATCCATTCTCAAACACCATTTTCAACGATCCTCACTATCTTCTTCTCCGTTCCCCGCCGCTCTATCTCATCCACTTCCAAACTCGTCTCCAAAACCCACCATTCTCGCTCACCCAATTCGCTCAATCCAACAGTCCCACCTCCCCACTCGCCAAAATTCGAGGAATCTCAGCGGCGAGTCAGGCGAGTTGGACCAGAACAAGGAGGTGGACATGATCAATCTCAAGTTCGCGGAGGCCAGGGAGGAGATAGATCTGGCTATGGAGTCCAAAGAGACTGTGTATTTCAACGAAGAAGCTGAATGTGCACGCGCTGCTGTGAAGGAGTGTTTGGATAGGTTTCAGGCTCTGCTTGCGAGGCTGCCGGAGAGCGACAAGGCGGCTCTGCAACGGTCGATGGGGATGAAGATGGAGCAGTTGAAGGCTGAGCTTCAACAATTGGAGGATTGATGAGGTTGGTTGAATTTGATATATTGTTGTATTATTAGCTTACTTGTCTGGATTATTCTGAGTTTTAGATAGTTTTGAATAATGAGATTATAAAAAAGGCTTCAAATTTGAAGCTTTTTGTGTTTCTAATTGGTGACATTGGTGTAGTTTTAACCTAAATGCATTGCTTATACCGGTCATTGCTATGTAATATGATATGCGTGTTCTTTTTAATGAATGGGCGCTAAGGAGCTTTTGTTCTCCAATCAACCTAATGAGTTCTGTGTGTTGATTAGATGATCTAGGTGAATGGTAAGGATCTTGTGATATTAAATAATCGTAAGTTGCAAAAGTGAATTTCTATCGTACACTAGAAACTCAAGTTTGTATTATTAGCTTACATGTCTGGATAATTCTGACTTTTAGGTAGTTTTGAATAATGGGATTATAAAAAAAGCTTAAAATTTGAAGCTTTTTGTGTTTCTAATTGGTGACATTGGTGTAGTTTTTAACCGAAATGCATTGCTTATACCGGTCATTGCTATGTAATATGTATGTTTGTTTGATATGCGTCTTCTTTTTAATGAATGTGCGCTAAGGAGCTTCTGTTCTCAAATCAATGAGTTATATGTATTGATTAGATGACCTAGGTGAATTGTAAGGATCTTGTGATAAGTAGAATGGACTTAGCCAAGAATCCAGGATACTAAATAATCGTAAGTTGTAAAAGTGAATTTTCATCATACACTAGAAATGGTTGATGTTTGGTACAATCTTGAGAGCCAAAAATATTGTAGCTCTCTGTGGTTACTGGTTAGACTTAACTTCCCAATGTTGGTGAAGATTTGGAAAGCTTTCTCATAGCTTCGGGGAACTCATATTTGTTACTTTATTGCAAACACGCCATCATTTTCACGTATCTTCCTAACATTTTTTCATTGATTGGCCTATTTGGTTCGAAGAAGATTTTATTTTTTTTAATCTTCCGCTGTTCTTGAAAGCTTGTTTAATAAACCGATTTTATTTTACAATCTCTTGGAAAGAGTAGAGTATGACTTTTGGAAATAAGAACTGCTTTTAGGAAAAGTCCAAAATTTATTTGGATGCTTAACCTCAAATCCATTGTAAAAAATTAAAATAAAATTTCCTTTTTTTTGTTTAATTCAACCAAACAACTCTGCCCTTATGCTGTATGTTTTTTCCAGATGATATTATCTTACCCGATGAGCTTAAATAAAGTATTAGTGCCCAATTAGATAGAGATGGAGAGGAACTTCGTACAAGATTCTAAAATAATTAGAACTAGGTAGAATATATAGGGTGGACATAGCAAGAATAATAAGGTGTGTGAAAGTTCAATTATGTTGGAAGGTAAGGAAATTACTTAAAACGATTGTATTAATTACTTTGGATCTGTAATTCAAATGGAGGGTTCGATTGAAGAGGACGATACAAATCTATACTATGTATGTTAAAGTTGGTGAGAATGCATTAGGTGTTGCCACCTCACCAAGTTTATCATTTCTAGCCAT
>JAYMTF010004449.1:0-13136 GCA_036897485.1 Pelargonium nanum | reverse complement strand
CCTCCACATCCACCCCCCCCCCCCTCCCTATTGATTTTCTGCTCATTCAATGTTTGAATGATAACGTCCCCGTTAAAAAAAGCGTTATATTAAATAAAAAATATTTGGTGTTTTTTTATTTATTGCAGTTTTTGCCTGTCTTGTAAAATTTAACTGACAGATAATCCACACATTTTGTTTTGCAGCAATTGAATCAATTGATATACCTCGCATTCTGTCTCAGCAGGGTGGAGAAGCAGTTTACCCTCTACCACGAATCAAATCTTTAGAAGTTCACCCAAAATTAAATCTAGCAGCTCTCCTTTTTGTAGTTACGTGTAGCCACTTACATCTTCTATGCTTGGCTTGTTAGTTGAAGTCTGAAGCATTTTTCTAATTTCTATTTTATTTTTTCCAACAGAATATGACAGGTGGAGACAATTTGAAAAATAGGGCTGCATACTCTCGGGAAGGAAGGAAACAACTCTTTGCAGTTTTGCAAAGTGCCAGGGGATCTTCAGGTAATTATTTGTTTCATATGGGAATATCAACTTGGATTATACATTTCATCATGGTTTTATAGGATTACCTGTTCAATGCGTGGCTTCATTTATAGTTTTATACTTTTTCAAAAATATTGTGTGGGTTCTAAGATGTGCATTTTGTAATACTATATGATTCTTCTTTTGCTATTCCTAGATTTTCAGAAACTCGTCATTTTATATCAGACGTTTCTGTTTGACTCTGAGTGACTTCTTACTCGTATCTGGAGCGCAGTGGTTGTCCAATACTAGTTATTTGACAATATTCATTCAGATTAGCTTTTCAGTTCTATGCTGTCATCTTTTCTTGTAGTCAAGAGAGGGAAAAGGAAAAACAGTGCAATGGGTATGTAGTGGGAATTTATTATCCTCTGCGTTGAAGATATAATGTGTAATTGTTGTAGCTATAGTGATCTCCAGGGCACAAAGCTATTTCTGATTTTTAAATATTTGATTAATATTCCGCAAATCTCGCCAAATTTATTTATTGTATACTCACCTGCTGAGACTGAGTTGCATGTTCCCTGAAACTTGTACTCTTCTTTATCCTTAAAATTATATTTTCTGAATGTTTCCTAACATCCTTTTTATTATATTCCCCAACCATATCATTTTGCTAGCTGTTCTAGTCAGAAAAGATAGGAAGTTTCCTTCACCTTTCTGTTACCGAGATAGCTTCATGTGCATATCTTTTTTTTTATTTTAACTGCTTCCTGACTCTGATATTTTGCCATATCTGCTGACCGTAAGAAGTGTTTTTGCAGCATCTGTGTTGAAAGAGAAACTTGCATCTTTGGGTTCATCTGGAATTTTGGCTGACCATCAGCTTCAGTCACAACTGCAAGAGCATCATGTGAAGGGGTAAGTTCGGATAGTTCTGACTAGGAAACTTTTACATCATCTATTTAATTTTTTTTAAATGACTGTTTAAGTTATATACTTATTGAGATTAATGTTCTTGATCTTGAATGCTCAACCTACGATATTTGAGACAACAAATCCTTTGGACTACCTACCCGACAGTCTGACATATCACATATTTGCGAAATATATGATTTGAACTTGCTTTGTTGAGTATGGTGCCTTTTCTGGTTTGCTTTTAGTATGTAATTTTTTTTCTTGAAAGAAATGTCGTACTTGTATATTATTGTTGACAATGTGTTACTCTCTCTGGCAGCCATAGTCAGGTTACAATATCAGACATTGCACGGAGAGCTTTTCTTCATAGTGTATGTACTTATTCTATTTTCCCTCGTAAATATACACAGTTATATTCGCCTTTCGCAGTCATGAACTTAAGTTACACATTTGGAGATCTCCATTCACAACTCAATTAAAATCTTTGCATTTACTTCAGCTAGTTGGATTGTTTTTAATTAATATTGTCAACATTTTTTATAGCATTATATGGAAGGCCATGCGAAAAGTGCCCCTATATCTCGGTTGCCTCTTATCTCCATGATGGACTCCAGAAATCATCTAAAAGACCTTCCGGTTTGCCAGGTTATTCTGTTCTTAATATAAACTCACTATCATCATAGAGTATATATATCTGTATCTTACACCATGCGGTCTGTTGGCAGCCATTTCATTTGGAGCTAAATTTTTTCAATAAATCAAACCGAGTTCTTCATTATCCTGTCAGAGCTTTCTATGTAGAGGGTGTAAACCTCATGGCATATAGTCTCTCTTCTGGAACAGATACAGTTTACAAGAAACTGTACACATCGGTAATATAGGACAGCTATTTTAATCTTTGTAAAACCATGCAAATTTTAATTTTTTTTCAATCTATTGTTACTATGAAAGATTCATTAATTCAACTTATGCACATACTTTTTTGCTTTCAGATTCCTGGAAATGTGGAATATTATGCTAAGTACATTATCTACGGTAAAAAAAGGCACATGTTTCTTGTTGTTTTTGAGTTCAGTGGTGCTACAAATGAGGTGGTTCTTTATTGGGAAAATACTAATTTTCAGACATCTAACAGTAAAGGAAGCACACTGAAAGGTTTGTGTGTCTATTGAATGGGTGTACTACTTTCTTATGTTCACAAATCTGTATAGTAGAACCAAATAATTAACTAAAAGTATAATTGATAATTGAAGGGCGAGATGCAGCATTTATTGGTCCAAATGAAAATCAGTTTGCAATTCTTGATGACGACAAGACTGGACTGGCTTTGTATGTTCTGCCTGGAGTGATTTTAGAGAAAACTGATGAGATGCTTGGGGCTGAACAGAACCAATCTGCAGATACTAATTCTATAAAGGGTCCACAGCAGTATATGTTTGAATCTGAAGTTGATCGTATCTTTTCTACTCCAATAGGTGCTTGAGGAAAGATTATCTTTTCCGTTTACTGTTTCATACATCCATAGTTAAATGTGTTGATTTTGGTGTTTTGTAATTGCAGAGTCAACGTTGTTGTTTGCTTGTCATGGAAAGCAGATTAGCATGGCAAAGTTGGTCCAAGGGGGCTATCACCTTTCAGGTGGAGATGGTCATTATATATCAACAAAAACTGAGGGGAAAAAGTTTATCAAGTTGAAAATAAATGAAGTTGTGCTTCAGGTAACCACATCTACCTCTTAACCAGCCTTAAAATTCATAATTTTATAAGGTAAAAATTTGATTAGGTGCCTTAGAGCACAGTGAGCATTTACCTTGAGAAAGAACCTTCAGAGCAAACAAAATGCTGGTATAGTGGTATACTGGTATGTATTGGCTGATTCTGTGCTTCTGGATCCTCATTGTCAATCAATGGAATGCATGAACAAGATGGAATAACCGATCAACAATAAACATTCAACCTCAAGCACACAACGGTTATAAGTGGTTTGGCCTAATTGCCTATGTCCACAAGTTGCACTTCACTTTTTTTTTTTTAGTTAACAACTAGATACAAAATCCCCAACCCTAGAGAACGGATATATACTCGATATCTTTAAGAGTCACACATATAGAGATCGGGTTCCTCGCTTCTCTTTGTGTTTTGCTCATTGGATTTTGGCTCTCTCGCATTCCTCCTGCTTTACCTTACTTCACCTAAGGTTCTACCCATTACAATATATTTATACTTGGAAGAAGTAATAATCAAACAGGAAACCTAATTACACTTGAAAAAAAAAAACGAATTTCAAAATCTGATATACGGGTTGAACGATCATTCACGTTGATTGAATGCCCGTCCAATCAAAGATATATGCAACTTGGTACACTGCAAAAATTGAACGCCCGTTCAGTCCTCCTTATGCACTTTTTCTCAGATTTTCGTGCCTTTTCTCGTTAATGAAGTCCTCCAACTTTCATTTCATCCACATGCTCAGCTCCACAATCCCAACAGTTTGTACAATCTTGAGGAAGTGTGAAGACTCAAGTTTCATAGATAACTTCACAAAATAAAATAAAATAAAATAAAATAACAGTGTTGTTGCAAATAGTTAGGTGAAAAAAACCCAACAACTTTCTCAACATGTCCTGAATAAATGGTGTCTTTTCACTCTCCAACTTGCTGACCTGCAAGTCATTTTAATCTGATGCCATCATGTAAATTGACTGTGAGTTCAACCACTTCAAGTGACTGTTCATTTTTTTGTTTTAATGTTATGATGAAAATTTCATGTTTAACTTTGACAGGTCCACTGGCAAGAAACTCTAAGAGGCTTTGTTGCAGGAATATTAACTACAGAGAGGGTGCTTATGGTTTCTGCAGATTTGGATGTACTAGCTAGCAGTTCTACGAAATTTGATAAAGGGCTTCCTTCAATATCCTTTCAGTAATATCTGTGCACAAAACTTGGTGCTTCAATAACCTTCTTGTTTTAGTTTTATGATTGTTGATTCACATATTTGTTAGTTGCTTAACTTTAGTGCACTTCAGATCCATTTTATGGGTTGGGCCAGCACTTCTCTTTTCTACGGCAACTGCTGTAAGTGTGCTTGGCTGGGATGGAAGAGTAAGGACTATTCTATCTATTAGCATGCCTTATGCAGGTAATTTTCTTATGTGGCTGCAGATGCTGTGTTTATTTATTTTTTACTTTGGCAATAGCTCATATACATATTGGTTATTGGTGTTTCTTGACATTATATAATTGATTCCAAATCTATGGCAGACTATCATCTTTCTAACCTATGCTGATATTTTGATTTTGTAGTCTTGGTTGGAGCATTGAATGATCGGTTGTTGCTTGCTTGCCCAACGGAAGTAAATCCCAGGCAAAAGAAGAGAGTTGAAATTAAAAGTTGTCTTGTTGGGCTACTTGAACCACTTCTTATTGGCTTTGCGACTATGCAACAGGGCTTTGAGCAAAAGCTTGACTTGTCAGAAATATTGTATCAAATTACATCAAGGTTTACTTGTCCCTTGCATGTAGACATACTGCCATCCATGAAACATATAATTTCATTATGTTCAGAATTTCAGCTTGAATGCTCTTTTAAGTTTTAGGACTATGTTTGCCCCTTTTATCTATACTTTGCTATATTAGAATGTGCATGAGTTGTTTGTATCTGACATCTCTATGTATTTTCATGTATAAAGGTTTGACAGCTCGCGTATCACTCCAAGGTCTCTAGATATTCTTGCTAGAGGTTCTCCTGTTTGTGGAGATCTTGCTGTATCATTATCTCAAGCAGGTCCTCAGTTCACTCAGGTAAGTGATGGATAATGTTTTGTGCATATTACCTTGTTCATCTAATCTAGTATTGACGCATGTTTGAATCAAACTTAGGTGTTGCGAGGAATCTATGCTATCAGAGCTCTCCGATTTTCGACGGCTTTGTCTATTCTGAAAGACGAGTTCCTGCGTTCTCGAGATTATCCCAAGTGCCCTCCAACCTCTCATTTGTTTCACCGGTTCCGACAATTGGGATATGCCTGTATCAAGTATGTGTGCAAGCTTTTTTTTTTCTTTTTCTGATATCAGATATTGTATTTTCAGCATTAATTTTTTTCAAGTCTTGTGGACTACATCAACGCTCTTCTTGATATCCTTTTAATTTCAAATGGCCCCTGCAATTTTTGTGGAGTATGAGGGTCTGATTCATCCCATCTCTGTGTTTTATATTTATATTGTTTCTCTCTCTCTCTCTCTCTCTCTCTAAATGTATTTTAGTGGTGATATTAATCTCAAGACTAATGCCATTGTATGAGCCTTTTCTAGTTTTATTAAATCTTTGTTTCACTGACTTCTAGGATTTTGAGGATCTTATTTGTGGTGAACAAGTTAATTATATTTTCTCAATGATTTGTACCCTGTGTTTTTATTTAGCTATCCTGCTTTGCTTATTCTAACTTGAGAAAAATATTGTAGGTATGGTCAGTTTGACAGTGCCAAAGAAACTTTTGAAGTTATAGCAGACTATGAAAGCATGCTTGATCTGTTTATATGCCACCTTAACCCAAGTGCAATGCGGCGTCTTGCTCAAAAGATGGAAGAAGAAGATGCAGATTCAGAAGTAAGGCGATACTGTGAAAGAATTCTAAGAATTCGTTCTACTGGATGGACTCAAGGAATTTTTGCCAACTTTGCTGCTGAGAGTATGGTCCCAAAAGGAGCTGAATGGGGTGGTGGAAACTGGGAGATCAAGACCCCCACTAACTTGAAGGATATACCTCAGTGGGAACTGGCTGCAGAGGTGATGCCATACATGAAGACTGACGATGGTGCCATCCCATCTATCATTTCAGACCGTATCGGTGTTTACCTGGGCTCAATTAAAGGAAGAGGCAACATTGTTGAAGTTAGGGAGGATAGCTTGGCTAAAGTTCTTACACCTGGTGGTGACACTAAACAAAATGGAAATCAGGCATCTCTAGCTACATCCACGTCCAATGTAGTGTCATCTGATGGTGAGTCTAAGGCTGATCCCTTGATGGGTTTGGGAACCCTTGGTAGTTCTGCTGCTGCAGATGAACAAGCTAAGGCTGAAGAAGAATTCAAGAAATCAATGTATGGTACTTCTGCAGATGATAGCAGCAGTGACGAGGAGGGAGTATCCAAGACTAAAAAAATACGCATTAGAATAAGAGACAAACCAGTTGCATCTACCACAGTGGATGTCAACAAGATAAAAGAAGCCACGAAACTGTTGAAACTTGGTGATAGATTGGGCCCACCCGTGAGGGCCAAGTCTTTAAGTAATGGACTGCAAGATCTTGGCCAGGATCCATCCCAATCATTTCCGTCTACTGGTAGAACTTTAACTCCTGCAGTTTCTGTCCCAGCAGATCTGTTTGGTTTTGCATCACTGAAACAATCTGCTCCAGTAACAAAGCCAACTCCTGCAGTTACTGGTGCAGGAACTGCAGCTGGGCCTATACCTGAGGATTTTTTCCAGAATACAATACCATCTCTCCAGGTTGCAGCCTCATTGCCACCTCCTGGAACGTATCTCTCAAAGTTGGATCAAGCTGCCCATGGGAATGAAAGTGAAAATGTTACATCTAACAATGTTGGTGCATCTAGTGCTGATATTGGTCTTCCTGATGGTGGTGTTCCTCAACACACTCAACAGCCTACTGTTTCACTTGAGCCGCCTACTGTTTCACTTGAATCTATTGCACTACCCGATGGTGGTGTGCCACCACAATCCTTGGGCCAGACTGCTGTTCTGCCACAGTCTCAGGTCCAGGAAGCTCCAGCCCCAGTCTCTACGCAGCCTCTCGATCTTAGCGCACTTGGAATTCCAGATTCTGGAAATTCAGGGAAACCTCAGCCACCTCCTACTGGTCCAGCAACCTCTGTGCGCCCTGGGCAGGTAAATATGCATGTGTAAGAGGACTATAATAAACCTCAATGGACATTGGAGCAATGCTCTGTGAAAGTAATATGTTGTCTTCCTTTTAAAATTTTGATGCTTTATTGGATGACTTTGGTTAACTTCCTATAATTGATTCTTTTCATCTCCAGGTCCCACGTGGGGCTGCTGCTTCAGTATGTTTCAAGACTGGCCTATCTCACCTTGAGCAAAACCAGCTTCCAGATGCATTATCCTGTTTTGATGAAGCTTTTCTTGCACTAGCAAAGGATCAGTCTCGAGGAGCTGATATTAAAGCTCAAGCAACCATCTGTGCTCAGTACAAGATCGCTGTTACTCTTCTACTGGTATGGTCCGTCTCCTAGCAATCTATAAATTAGATCAAGCTTTTATGTATGGCTAATTTTTGTTATAGGGATATTAGTGTCTGGCTGTGGTTAACACAGTTTTCCTTTATGACTGAGTTTTACTTTGGGTTACGACAGGAAATTGGACGGCTGCAGAAAGTGCAGGGGCCAAGTGCAATAAGTGCGAAAGACGAGATGGCGAGACTCTCACGCCATCTGGGCTCTTTACCTCTTTTAGCGAAGCACCGTATAAATTGCCTTCGAACCGCCATTAAAAGAAACATGGAAGTACAGAATTACGCTTATTCCAAACAGATGCTCGAACTCCTCTTCTCTAAAGCACCCGCGAGTAAACAAGAGGAGCTAAGAAGCTTGATAGACATGTGCGTTCTGAGGGGTGCATCCAACAAGTCCATTGATCCTTTGGAAGATCCCTCCCATTTCTGTGCTGCCACTCTTAGCCGTCTGTCGACCATTGGATACGATGTTTGTGATCTATGTGGGGCCAAATTCTCAGCTCTCTCAACACCAGGGTGCATTATTTGTGGAATGGGAATCATCAAGAGATCAGATGCACTCGCAGGCCCAGCCCCTGTTCCATCACCGTTTGGCTAAGCTACAGTTTTGTCTATTCGGCTTGCTTCTCAACAGCAACTGCCTCCAAAAGTACTTATTCAAGGTTAAAGCTTGGAGGAAGGTACATATATAGTATACAATGTGTTACATTGTTTAATTCGTTTGTTCGTATTGTTTTCGTCTCTAACCCCTTTCCTCTACTTGTTTTTTTCATGTTGCCTTCCCATAATTTATTCTTATTCAATGCTTCTGTTGATTGGTAATCAATCAGTATTGTAACAATTGGTAGTTATAGGTAGATTCTCATTGCTTGTATTCACCTGGAATTGATTGCAGAACCACAGAAATTTTCATTCCCGCAATAGAAACTATAGTTTCTCTTCTTTTTCTTTTCTGAGTATTGGATCAGAATCTTGTGCAGTCCATCAGCTGAAATGTTGTTTACTACAGCCCTCTAAATGGAGATTTTGTTGAAGACACAACAACAGTATCAGCAGTATTTCACCAAATCAACATGGAAAACTATGCTTCAACTAGGAAAACTCCTGAACTGGATTGAAGGCCAGAGTGTTTAGCTTTTTGCAGGACAACAAACAAATGGAAAAGCAGCTTTACATTCAGTTCAATACGATGTTTGATTCTTAATCAAAGGACCCATGTTTATCTATAGTTTTTTTTCTTTTTTTGGCTAATTAATTTGTATAAAGAAGAAACAAAAATCTCAACCAAGGAGTTAGTGGATGAAGCTCAGTCAAATTTATTATAGTGTAACACGTCAGTCATTAAAACTCATATCTGCTTTAATGAATTAGTAAGCGCAAAAAATCATCTGGATCCAATTTTTGTCTTGGCTAAGCCTCACCCAATAATAGTGATTGGGACTTGACTCTTACTTTGTATTAATTACTAACAATATTCTATAAATAAGTTTCAGGGTCCTGTGATTCCTAGTATTCCTTAGGTGTTGTTAAGCCTTTGAGTCAACAAAAACAAGAGACATAAAAGAGAGTCTCTAACTGAATCATTTGTGTATTTGAAGATCTTAACACTTAAAACTTCATATAGTTATAATTCCTAATGGCAAATTTTAGAAGCTGTCAGATCAATGCATCATAACAGAATTGAACAGTTCTTTTAATGGAGTAGAGGAAAATGCATAGATAAGAAAAGGTGATAGATAGGTTGAATACAATAATCATAAAGATTGAAAAATAGAGATTAAATTTTGATAGAATGAAAATTTAAAACATCAGCTGGAATAGCTCAGTTGGTTAGAGCGTGTGGCTGTTAACCACAAGGTCGGAGGCTCAAGCCCTCCTTCTAGCGTTTTCATTTTTTTTTTCATTTGTTCGACTTTTAGTAACATGTTGGTTCTATGTGTAGACAATCATTCAACACGATCACCAAATGTGTCGTGTTATGTTGTAACAAAATTGTCTAAGTTTGGAGTAGTGTTTCCATTTCAATCGCTAAACATATACAACATTGTTCAACATAATTGTAAATAAGAATTACTTTAGTAACATGTTGGTTTTACATGTACACAATCATTCAACACGGCCACTAAATGAGTTGTGTTATGTTGTAGTGAAATTGTTAAATTTGGAGTCTAGGTCCTGAGGGACATTGCTCCTATGTTCCTAGAGCCTAAATTAGGGTAGTAAACCAATAGCAAAAATATATTCATTTATAATTTATAGCATTTATAATACAAGTTTGCCATTCTATATTTTATGTTTTATTTCTTAAAATATGTATTCATTTATAATTTATAGCATCATTTAAATAACTGATGACAACCAATTTATATTGATTATATCAATCTCAACATAAGTACTTGGCAAATATGGAAGACAACTCTTGGGCTTTAGAAGCAATTTCCATTTTCTTCAGCATCACAACCTTTGCACAGGATCCTCAAAACTCAGTAATGTCTTGACTGTTCCTAAGGTTAAAAAAGTTTCAAGTGCAAAAAAAAAAAACACCCTTAAATGTAAGGAAATCACATCTTCATGTACCTCTCTCCAATTCCAATCAAATAAACCAATCTCCACATTTCACCCACAGTTCACAAAAAAAGAAAACTATTTGTATGTACTACGAGTATCGCGTACTGTGTCTGCTATATCAGGTGTATAAGCCCAGGACTCGAGTTCATCATGGGACTATCTAGGCTTAATGAATAATAAACAAAGCATGTAACTTATTTATTTTCATTTGTGCAGTAGGTACCTGAAACTAAAATCATAGGGCATTACTTGTACTAGATCCGATATAGGCTCGCTTCCCTTTCTCTGGAGGCATGATACTGCATCGTTCCTGAGTTTATCGGGTACCTGCAGACATACCCAATCCAGCAATGATTCCAAGTCTTTTGCAAAGTCAAGTAGATACCAATCCAACAGCTTGGGGATTATTAGCTTGTTCGTTCTTGAAACGCCGACTGTTGCCTGTAAATACTCTCTCTTCGCTGCTTCCAGCTCGTTTTCAACTTGAGATGCGGTGTACACCCTCACCTTCTCATTTGACAAAAAATTTTACGTGTCATTGCTTGAACATTGTATAGAATTCAATTCAAATGGGTCCAAAGATCAGCAAAACGACACTGGACTCGGAGTTTGTAGGTTTAAGTCAACAGAACTTACAGCGGGAGAGGACCAGCTACCACATGACAGTGCAAATGTGACCAAGGGTTCAGACCACTCCAAACCAAATGTGCTTCTTGCTTTGATTTCATCACTTCTTGCAGTTTTCGGACAAGTCTATAGTCACAATACAATGGAAACAAGCAAATGTAAGATTATCAATTTCTGAACATTTTGGCTTTACAAAACAGTGTTAGTTGGGAGCAAATAAGTACAATAGTAAAATCTAAGATGAATCCACTCACAAATTTCAAATGATAAGGCAGTCTCAGGATGAAATGCTCAATGGTAATAGCATTCAGAAACTGTCCTCCCACAACTATCGTCGCCTGTATGTATCAAGCATAGCTTGTTAGCGAACTGAAACCTAATTATCCAACTCTGGCAAGCAACCTCACAAGTCACAACTTTACAAATTTAGAAGTAGAATTTTACAAGATGCAGGCATTTTACCTTTTGCATCAATGCAACAACCATTTCTGGAGTGTCGGGTATCCCATTCTCTAAAAATGCCTGTAATATTGATAGAACTGTATTAGTACATCTGCTTGCAATTGCTCTTGCATCAAATTATGATTTATCTGAGAATTTATCTAAAAAGCCTTCAAGATTTTAGATTTTATTGTTCCAAACTGAGATCTCAAACATATTCACGATATAGACATCTTACATTCATCATGCATGAATTGTATGTGTTGATCCAGAACGCAAGTTTTTGCTGATGGCTAAGACCTTCCAAGCTGACAGAGGCAAGCTTCTCGAGTAGGAACCTGCATTTTTCGATAGCACAGTGTGAATGCAAAAGCCGGCATTATAATATACAAGGGGGATATTAAGACTCTAAGACCTTACTTTAGTCTGTGGATCAAAAACAGAGCATTTGTTGTTCGGTTTGGATCAATTGAATTGGGTTCAATTGTCCTAAGATGCTTGTAAGGACCTACATCGTTGTTTCTGATATCCGAACAAATACCATAAGGATCATGAAACTTTGTGCCTCTGTATTCATGAGAAGCTACAGCTGATTTTTCCTTCGATGTGCTCATTCTTGTGAAAATGCTACACAAACACCTCAAAATATCCTCAGATAGTTTGTTTGGAGAGCAGTCGGCTTCAGACACTTTATCTTCTGATGAACTAGAGGAGCTCTCTAGTGATCTTTCTTGGTCTGCTAATCTCCACTCTAGCTGGATCAACAACAGCAAAATATGGACATTATATGACTGTCACAACTCACAAAGAAAAAGACCAATTGTATCGAGAAATGCAATTAAGAATCTAAGATGAACCTGTGATTTCAAAGGGTCCAAACACTTCTCCCCAGAATCATGCTTTAATGGAGACTTCTTCACTGGGGTCGTGATTCTGGAAGTTCTCTTTTCCGGAGATTGCTTATCCTTCACAGAATTGGCACACGATCGATTCTCTTTTCCTCGCTCATCTTCCAGAAGAAAAGATGAGGAATTTGGTTTCCTGGAAGCTGGTTTCCCATTTGCTATCCGGCTAGAAAAATGCCCCGTTGAATCACAAACGACATCAGAGGACAATAACCTCCTACTTGAAGTAGTTCTGGCAAGAGACGGTTGAGACCTAAATGTAGATGTTGCTGAAATGAATTCACCTTGTGGTAAAGACTTTGATCGCTCGTGTTTGGAACTTTTAATTGGGCTTTGATCAGTGAATTCAACTGAATTCTCCACATTTCTTTTGGATGATATGTAAACAGCTTCCTGATATAGTCCTTGCCTAAAATTTACCACTTGCTCTTCTAGCCTAACAACCTCTTCTTCTAGAACAGCTACCTCAGCAAGAAGCTCTAATGTCTACAACAAATAATATAAACTCGGGTTCAGATTGTTTCGACTTGAGAGAGACTTAACGAATATGAACAGAATTGCACTCACATTTGGAGGTAGATAAGGAGGAAGACGAGGCAGAGCTCCCAGAGGTCTAGTGAAAGCTCTCTCTAAAGCTCTGTGGACATTCTCTTCATGCCTGAGCTTCTTCTTTAGCTTATCAACCTGCAAATTTTAAAACAAACCAACCAATCATTAAGCTAAATTCACATCATTGAAATTGGAATTGAACAACAAACATCATTTTTTCGGGAGAAAATCGAATGAGTACATCTTGAAGCAATGCCATTTTCTTCTCTCTATTGGCTCGGCGCCGATTGATCACAGGTTTCTCAGGACCCAGTAATTTACCTCCTCCTCCCTGAGCCTGAGTTTCCATCTTCTCCTTCTTTACAAATTGAAAACCAAAACAAACAAAACAATC